>OU026153.1:123904907-124015779 GCA_907269105.1 Volucella inanis | reverse complement strand
TTTTTTTTGTATTCTACCTATATAGAATTGCTTATTCTGAATAACTTTCCAGGCGTACATACATACATATGTACTTAGCTCAGATAAAAGCTGTGCTACTAAACTATTTTATTGGATTGTTATTGGAAATATTGTCGAATGTATCAAAGATGTCACTGCATCCGGCATTCAAAAAAAAAAAAAGTAAAAACAACTAAGGTTAAAGCTAACGAATACAAATACGTTTTTTTTATTCACTTTTTTTAAGGCTATATAGAATACCAAAAAAGACCCCTATTGGGATGCAAACAAATAACAATCACGCACAATGAAAAATTATAGTATCTACCAGTTTTGTAAGAGACCCTTACACATTACACATACATATATTACATTCATTCTTTCATACATACCTTTATTAATTTTTTTGTTTAACCCTTTAACTGTTTAATTTTGTTTGAAAAAAGTTTTTCTGCCTGCTTAGTTATACTCGAGGATATATACGACGAAAACGGAACTACATTCGATGCTGTAAAATTAACTAATTATTGCGCCAAGAACTTCCTGATAAAAAGAAATTGTTATATTCTCCAATGGCTTTTGATAATTCATATCCTATTAGAATGAAATCGCAGTTAGTACTGCATTGACGGTTCTAAAATGTTTGCTATTCCTTGAATAACTCGGGAACAATTTTTGTCAAATATGTGCTATTGTAATAGTCTTCGACTAGTACTGCAAGTTTTTCAAAATGATATTGCAGGTGACGACTCCTTGGTTAAAGGAGATAACGTTCTTGTTATGTTGAATGGTAATTTAAGAAAACAAGCGTTTTATGTCGGCGAAATTGTTGAAAAATATATCGATTCAACATATTACACAAATTTAGCTTTTTACGTGTGTTTGTAAAACACATATTTCTTAAATAGTAAAAAGTGAGGTAGAGCTAAAACAACCTCATCCTACTAATCCGGCATTAACATCTTGATGCCACACAAAATATTGCTTTAACGTCAACTTAATTAACTATTATGTTAAGTAAGCACATTTGTGTTTATAGAGGCAAGTTAATTTTTTATAAATTATCAATTTTTGTGTTCCTTTTTATGTGCTATGATTATTAATTTTTGTGTTACTTTGTGTGTGCTAAAATATAGTATCATTTTATTTATTTGTATGAACTGATTTGTTACGTTTTTTGTTTTTTCTTTTATTACATTTATAAAGTCAATATGTGTCTGAATTAAAATTAATTTATTTATTGTGTTTTGTACTGAAAAAAATCTTTGCTGAATGTGACCCGGTCAATGACAAATTTAAAAAAAAAAAAAAAATAAAGTGCTTCGTAACTCACACGGAAATGTTTTTATATTATTTCAAACAAACAATATCAAACTTTCATTCAGTACCTATTAAATGTTATCCAATATGTTGAAGAATATCGTAACTTAAAGTGCCACTTTACCCTACTTTACAAATATACCATTTATTTCTTTAGAAAATGTATCTCTTTCTATCTTTAAGGTAAAAACCAAAAGATAAAAACGTTCGTTATGTTGTCATTCCATGAAGGATCGACCGACGTTCTAAACATTTGGCTGAAAAGTGGTAGTGGGATGGAGTGGTGGAGTGGCGGAGTGCTACGAATCATAAGACAAAAAAAGTTTTGAGGAAAATCAAAATTTAAATATAATCCTTTATATTTAAAAAAATCATAACTTTGGCTCTGCTCATCAGAATTTGATAAAATATAAAATTGATGAGATTCATTACTATCAGCGTTTGAAGACAAAGGTATCGTTCGAAAGGTGACATTGCTCAAACAGTGGGGATATCGTTGAAGAAAGAAGACTGCGATTAATGCAAAGTTATGTTACACGATATCTATCTTTGCATTCTAAAATCAAATTTGCTGGATTTAAAATTGACGAATAAATTACTGGTACAATTATGTTGTGCGGTTTACCAGAGGATTTTAGACCGATGGTTATGAGGATTAAAACAAAAGGTGATGATATTACTGTTGATCACGTCAAAAATATTTTACTCCAAGAATTCAGTTAGAAAGAAGTGACATTCAAACGGCACTCACAACGCGAAAAAAAATCATACAAAATAGCCAAAGAGAGAAAAGTAAAATGTTTTGAATGCGGTGGACCACATTTTAAGCGTCAATTCCCAAAAATCAAAAAAATGAAAAAGCTGTGCTTTATAGTCGATTGCAGTCGAATAAATGTGTAAAAGGTAATCAGTTTCGCCTACCTTTTTCGACAGAAGGTACAAGAGTAAACAGTGTGTTGAAATTAGTGCACTCAGACGTTTGTGAATTGGATGAGCGATCGAAAGGTGGTTGCCGCTACTTCGTAACTTTTATAAACGATTTCACAAGAAAAGTGTTTGTTTATGCATTGAAAAGCAAAAAGCAAGTATTCGATTGTTTTGCTAAATTTGTGGAAATTGTAGAAAACCCTGCCGATAAAGACTAAAAATTTGTAGAAGCGGCAATGAAACAAAATGGCACTGCTAAGCGAATGAATCGTACGCTACTTAATCGAATAAGGTGTATGTTGATCAATTCATCACTACCAAAGGGTTTTTGGACCGAGGCCTTGATGGCAGCAGTGAAAGTATTCAATAGCGTGCCATGTCGAGGTGGTAAAATCAAATCAGATGAAGTGTGGAGCGGAAAAGCAACTGACTTGAACCTTTTGAAAGTATTTGGATACAAAGCATTTGCACATATTCCAAATGTGAGACGAAAAAATCTAGACGATAAAGCCATTGAATACATTTTCATTAAATATGCAAGCAATCAAAAGTCACATAAATTGTACAACAAATCATCGAAAAAAACCATCTTGAGCCGAGATGTGACATTTATCGGAAGTGAAATGGTCGAGCAGGTAATTGATTTCGAATCAAATAATACTAATCAATGTGTTGTACCGTTACAAGTGAAAAGTAAAAGAACGACGGGTTTTGAATCAAGAAACTGTTTAGCGACCGCCGTCAAATCGTAATGCAGACAAGCCGAATTATGTCTATGTTGCTGTAAATAAAAGTGATCCAACGTTTGTTAAACACGCTTTGTCGAGCACGAACAGTGAACGAAATTTCCGTTGATAATTTATTTACTGCTGGGTGTGCTCAATATCGTATATATTTATTGATTCAAACGAAGGATTGACCTAAAATTAGAAGTAAACAATTTGTTATTATTGTTATTCAGAAATAGATATTAATTGGAATTTGTCTTTTTGTTTCAGGTTTCAGTTACTATTGTGACACTATTATCTTTAGTCATCTTCTCTTTAGTATGTGTAAGCGTTTTTTTTTTTTTTTTTTCTTCGCTTTACTGGGGCAAAATATAACTCTTCAGTTTGATGTTTTTTTGTTACTTTGTATTCGCATTATGCTGCTGATCTTAAGATCTTCATTTAATTTTGAAAACCAATCAGGTTTTGATATAATAAAATATAATAACTTTTTTCAAAAATGGCAGGTATGCAGAGTTTCTCAGACGACCTCTCTTTTTTGGAAGGGTCTACGGCCATACCAACAGCTGCTGTACATTTTGAACTAAATTTTTTTTATTGTACATAACAACAGCTTTTTGATATATTGATTTGTGGCCGAATGGCGCATTTCCAAAATCGAACTTGCAAAATTCACAGAAAACTATGAACTATGCCATTTAAAAAAAAAAACCTACGTAATTATTTTAAAGATCTATTTAATAGAATTGGTTGAAAATTGTTCAAGATATTGGTGCGTCTAACTTAAAAAAGTCAGTTTTGAGATATGTTACACTAACATATTTGTATCCTTTGTACTTGTACTATACTATGAAAAACAAGAACTTCGACATGGGCTTCGTTGGTGAACTTCTTTTTTATTTTTAGAGCTAAAACCTAATACTAATTAAAAATAGATCTTAAACTACTTAGCCTATCTTCAGAACCTATGATGCATAATTGAATATATACTCTTTCTTAAGTTTTTATTTTTCATATTTTTTATATATATATATAGGGTAATTCATCGTAAGGTTTGATTTTCAATAGGCTTTTTTTGACAGATCACGCATGTCTCCTATTAAATTGCTTTTTGTTCAGTATCGTTTGGCAAGTCATTATGGAAAGACTCACACCACAAGAGCGTCTCCAAATGGTTCAGCTGTACTACGAAAATCAGCGTTCTGTGAGAAATGTTTTTCGTGCGATTCGAGGAACTTACGCATAATCAACCTACTGAAACCACTATTGCCAACACCATTTGCAAATTTGACTCCCAGTTTATATTAGTGGATGATACTCGACCGGTTAGACCACATCCAGCACGTAGTGAAGTGACTAAAGTAGCTGTAGTTGAGAGTGTACGCGAAGATCGTGACGAATCGATTCGTCGTCGTTCTCAACAGTTTGGCTTGGCGTAATCGACAACTTGGCGTATTTTACGTGAGCTTAAAAAATTCAATTTGTGCAAGAATTGAAGCCAGGCGACTTGAATTTGCGTCATATTTTCCGTG
This sequence comes from Volucella inanis, assembly GCA_907269105.1. Classification (NCBI taxonomy): domain Eukaryota; kingdom Metazoa; phylum Arthropoda; class Insecta; order Diptera; family Syrphidae; genus Volucella; species Volucella inanis. The sequence continues at coordinate 124,011,272 of OU026153.1, read as the reverse complement.
ATTGGACTCTGGAAAAACTCAATGAAAATCCGGTGTTTTATCGTGAAATTTTGTTCAGTGACGAAGCCCATTTCTGGCTCAATGGATACGTTAGTAAGGCTGATGTGCAACCCGAAGAGTACCAAGAGCTACCATGACATCCATTAAAAACAACGGTATGGTGTTGTTTATGGGCTGGTGGAATCATTGGTGCATATTTCTTCAAGAATGAGGGAAAACAGAATGTTAGCATCAATGGCAACCGTTATCGCGGTATCTTAACGGACTATGTGCTTCCTGAAATTCGGTGAACTGTGGATTCAACAAGACGGCGCTACGAGCCATGCAATGGACTAGTTGAGAAATCATTTTGGTGAACATTTCATTTTGCTACGTTAAATTGGCCACCTAGATCGTGCGATATCACACTTTTGGACTATTTTCTCTAAGGATATGTAAAGTCTTAGGTCTTCAGGAATAAGCCATCTACGATTGATGCTTTGGAAGTAAACATTACTCGTGTTATCCGTCCAAAATTGGACCTTCCGAATGGACAACCTCAGATGTAGTCGTGGCTAAGATTTACATATTATTTTCAAAAAGTAAATTCCATGAATTGTTCTTTTAACCAATAATAAAAAAATTTAAGTTCACTTTCAAATTTTTGTGTTTTATTTTACATTATAAATCAAACCTTACGATGAATCCGTGTTATATAGGGTTTTCCAATAGGGACTTGACAACTTTGAATTTAATTTGTGAACGCATTCTTTTACTAATCATCAAACTGTCACTGTCAATTTATTCAGTAAACTCAACATTTTTATCATGGTAAAGTACACTAATGAGCTACGTTCTCCGATTGGGTTCTGGAGAAGATGCGCCAAGATGATGAATTTCATCGTAAAATCATCTTCAGTGACGAAGCTCATTTTTGGCTCAATGGGTTGGTCGATAAGCAAAATATGCGTTTGGTGTGGTTTTTATGCCGGGTTACTGTGAATGGTCAGCGTTTCGCGCAATGATCACCGATTATTTTTTGCCCGAATTGGACGACATGTGGTTTCAACAGGATGGTGCCACAAGCCACACAGCACACGCTACAATCGATTTATTGAAGAGTAAGTATGGTGAGCGTGTTATATCAAGACATGCGCCAGTCGATTGGCCGCCTCGTTCGTGCGATTTAACGTCCCTTGACTATTTTCTGTGGGGCTACGTTAAGTCATTGGTTTATCCCAACACGCCGACGACGTTGGAAGAACTCAGAGCCAACATTGAACGCGAAATAGCGGCCAATTTTTGGGCCGAAATGTGTGGCCGAGTCGTTAAAAATTGGGTCCAACGAATCGACCGCTGCAAGCGTGCCCGCGGTGGCCATATGAACGAAGTCGATTTCCATTCATAAATGCTTTGATTGTACTTCAAGCCAATCTTGAAATATCTCAAATGGTTTGCCTCTTATTTAAAAAAAAAGTTGTCAAGTCGTTATTAGAAAACCCTATTTATTGAAATTATTACCTATCTTCTCGTTCTTTATTATTTCTCTTTTACATTTTTTAATATTTTTTTTTAATTTTTATTTATTTATTTTTTCATAAAATTTGAAAAAAATATGTAAGCCGGCCATGACTTCAAAACAAAGTACTATTATGGCCAACAATGAAGGAGTCTTTTCTGCTTTACTAAGCCACAAAAATTCTTTGTGCTGTCGAGCAACATTCCTAATATCGGAACTCTCGACCGCCCTACTGAACTGGAGATGTTCCACACCGTGTGCGATGTCTCTGTTGTAATTGAGTCGCCTATCCATAGCTCTTCGAGCAACGTGGAACATTAACGGCAACTCTAATTTATCCTGGATTAGACCTTTAATATGGAAATAGAAGAACGCTTTGGGGGAATAAAGTCGTTAAGCTAAACAATCGTGATATAAACAGTGGGAATAGTAAGCCCCGGAGATCAGATTCTTCATCGAGATTATTGCTGTTGCAAATTGCTTTCAAGTCAAAGAAATATAATAACGAAATTGTCCACTCTTGTTAGGTTCGCCCTATTGTCGAGACCTCATTAGGATAGAACTTTATGTACCCGAAGTCTAGTGTTTTGTACAAGCGAAGACACTCAAACACTAGAATTGTTTCCATTAAACTTACTCTCAGGTTGAACCGCATGCCACATCAAAATAAAGGCATAGGCCAGATTAGGGTCATATAGCAGACTTACTCTCGCATCAAGTTGGGTGCTATAAAACTGTCTCTTTCTAAGAGCAAAAGCAGCTTTTGCTGTTGCCTGAACAAAATCTGTTATATATGTTTATTTAAATATAGATATTGGTCTAACCGGACTACAATTCGGCAAGCAGATATATGCCCGTGTTGTCCCACGAAAACCTTTGTCAGTTCTGTCTGGTAACCGCAAGAGCCCTAAAAAGAATGGTTTCCGACTTCTTAACTTCCAATCAACGCAATATCGTTTAACTTTGTCCAAGAGCTCAAGAGTTTTGTACCCTTGAAATATTTGCACACAGCGCGGGTGTAGGAAATTTAATGTTTGCAAGTTATAACGACCAGGAAATAGAGAGCTCGCCAGGGAATTTCATAAGCGAGTTGTGCGGCTTAGGAACGAATCACGATATTTTAGAGTACGTTCGAAAGTGGGCTTGAGGTTATACTGATGAGCATTCATAGCGTGACGGGTGTTATGGCTGAAGGTTTGAAGGGGCGGGATGGTACCGGGCGATTTCAATGTAGCACTGATGGTGGAAATAGCGATAAAACAAAGTGAGGCAGGAGACATTACGTCGGTGTGCAAGGCTGTCGATTGACTGACTAATACTAGTATCACCCATGAGTTTCATCGCACCTATCTTGCAGGTGCATAGATTTTTTTTAGAAGAACCTGACCATCAAAGGCGGATGAATGCCTTCTATATTGAGACCAGATCAGAGGAGGTGAATTATTTCTTAGATCGCTTAGAATCCAGACATTTCGTAGCATTTTTGTGATCTGAGAGGTGTGGGAGGGGATCTATATGTGTTTCACTAAGTGCCAAGACTGCTGGCCTGTATTTACAGACGGGGACGTACGCAGAAAAGTGATTGCTTTTTAGCCCGCGTACATTAACTATTTCAACTCTAAATTTCCTAGTCATAACCACAAACAAACACAATGAACACAAACACCAACTATGCTAAGCAAGGCTGTGAAGTGAGAATTTTGACCTTGGCTTACGGAATCAAATTGCTGTATGTGTTATGCCCTAACAACAATATGAAACAGTACACCAACAAAATTCACACTCATAAACCCGCTATCCGTCAGTTATTACATACACTCAGTCACTGCACGTACCATATGATAAATACAGTAAAGGCAGTGACCGACTGCAAACAACAGTACTTCGATCAGGAAGAGGTGGGATACCCTCACCTTATTTTTTGTTTCCCACTGCACTGTACTATTTTTTGTTGTTTTTCTCATACGCACGCTGTGGTTTAGTTTTTTTTTTTTGCACAGCACATGAAAAACAATTGCACTGGTAGGCGTAGGCACGTATGTACTCATCGGTGGACGAATCGGTAGTCTTTGTAGAGTGACATTACTATCGGAAGTGTTTCATTGTCATTTCAAGGACCGAATAGTAAAAAGTCGTTGGGTCGATCAACTAAGAATCAGTGAATAATCGAACAAAAGTGTAGTGAACAAATATTAATTTTATCAACTAGGAACCAGTAATAAACTGAACAAAAGTATCTTGAAAAATTATCAACCTTGTCAACTAAATATCAGTGATAGGTCGAATAACATGTTAAATAAAAAAAACAACCCAGTGTTAAATTAAACAAAAACCTTTCATTTTCCCTCGAAAAAAGTTTTTTTTTATAATCTTGCGCGAGTTATAATTCGGGTGTGGCGAAATAAATAAAAAAAAAACACTTTTTAATTTCTTTATTTTTATTTTTGGTCACCCTTTTGGACCTTAAAATTTAATTACAATCGTATTACTGGACGACGATCGATGGCTCTGCTTGGCATTGTATAGCCTGTTATTAATGATGCTGTTGTATTATGTTGACCCATATTTACAGGTTGGTTGTAGCTTGCCTTCGCTGTGTCATCGTTTAGTGATGGCGTAATTGGGGTAATGTTGGTTATTGCTGGTGTTGTATATATTGCTTGGTGAATGCCCGTTGTATTTAGGTTGTTGTCGAATGACCTATTCCTCGGTGGTTTGGGGGGGTGACCGTCGTTGCGGAAGTAGACTTTGTATATGTAACTCGCGCGCACCTAGGGGTTATGAATACTCTTTTACTGGCTTTTCTCCAGGGCGCGGGCGGGTGGTGTAGTAGTTTGAAACTCAGGTGTATTAGGTTTCGATATTCTTCACAGAGGAGGTTGTCAAACTGGACGGGACGAGCCAGTGCATCCTCAACCAATGGGTATTAGTACATGCTAGTTGTTAGTTCGTTGCATTTAGCCGAGCCGGCAAACATTCCAGTATCAGTGTTATGCCTTCATGTCAGAGTTGACACCGACGGGCATTTTATCCGCTAGGATAAAAAAAGTGCAAAAGAATCTGTTTATGAGGAAAGACAGAACAAAATTTTACAACAACAACAGACGAGGCTTAAACGAACCCAACATGGAAGAATTAGCAGCCGAGTTACAACAAAAAAACCAACAATTGGAACAGTTAGCCGCTGCATTCCAAGCTTTACAAGCAAGAACAGCATCTCGAGAAAATACAGAGAAAGCATTAAGAGAAGTAAAGCATATGTCAACGTTCACCGGACAAGGTGAAATTACCATCAATTCATTCATAAGTAGCGTAGAGTCGAAGAAGAAAACTTGAAGAAATGTATGGTGAAGGCAATCTTTTACGAAAAAATACAAGGAGAAGCAAAAAACACAATCATAAATCTACCACAACCGGATAATTGGGAACTAATAAAGGGAACACTCAAACTTCGATATAGAGCAGATGTGGAGCCATCCGAAATATATAAAAGGATCACCAATCTCAAAGTTACAAATGTAAGTGAATTATCTAGTGAAATTCAAAATATTAAATATAAAACAGATGAGCTTAGGGTTTATTATAAGGAAGATAAAAGTATTGATTTAACAAGTGTAGAAAGTCTCCTAGTACATACGGTGAAAGAAATGACACAAGGTGTTCTTTTAGATAAAATATATGATAAAACAGATTTAGGTGAAATAATTTCAATTATGAGAAAAAGACGATTTGAGGATTCATGCATTAGGTATGAATTTAGGAAAAAAAAACATAATAAATTCAATAACCCAAAACAAGAAAGTAGAAATAGTAGTCGAAGACATGACAATCAAGAACAGGGAACTAGAAATTTAGGATATCATAAAAAAGATTATCAAGACCAGGGAAATTCAGGGCAAAACCGACAATACCATAATTCAGGACAATCTAGACCACACTATAATTGAGACCAGAGACGACAATACAATCAAAACTCACATAGACCTGAACCCATGGAGATAGGGAATGTGGAAAATAGATCGCAAACTTATAACAAAAAAAGGCAATCACCAGAATTAGACAATTTGAGCAACCATTCGGGCCAATATCGCCACCAACAGAATGATTCTCAACAAAGAACAGAACCACCGAGTCCCAGTGACTATAAACAAAGCAAAAATGATGAATACACTTCGGAAGTAAATAATGCTCATTTTTTTTGGAATTAGCCTCGGACGATCTACCACAAATTCATTTAACCATTAATAAAAACAAATATTTAGCTTTAGTAGACACCGGTTCAACTCTAAGTATAATTGACGATAGACTAGATGAATTTACTAAAATTACTATTAAACCAATATATTTTACAACAGTTACTGGTAAAGATAGTATAAAATTTGAGGTACATACACCTGTACCTGTGGAATTAAGAGCCCCCTTTAATGCTCGAATAAGATGGAAAGTAAAAAGACTTTGTAATAGAACATACCAATTTATAATTGGTACGGATCTATTAAACAACTTAAACACTTTAATAAACCTGGATGAAAGAACCATCAACTTAAATAACCAAAGTTTAAAGTTTATTAATCATCCATATACAGTGAATGAAGTATGTTCACTTGAACCCCTCGATAACTATATAAAACACATCAATACTGATCATTTAAATGAAGAAGAACGACAAGAAGTCGAAAAACTGATGAAAAGATTTGAGAACTTATTCTTTAAAGAGGGAGATAAGCTTACTAGCACCCCAGAAATAGAACACGAAATAGTCACAATAACAGATCAACAAATCAACGCCAAACTATATAGGTATCCACCTCAACATGAGGCAGAGGTACGTAAACAAATTCAAGAAATGGAGGAACAAGGAATTATAAGGAAAAGTAATTCTAAATATTCCAGCCCCCTAATAGTTGTTCCTAAGAAAATGGACAACTCGGGTAAAAAAAAAATTCAGAATTGTGATTGACTACAGGAAACTGAATGCCGTTACCGTTGACAAGTTTCCATTACCTAACATTAATTCAATTTTGGATAAGTGCCTTAGCACAGTATTTTACAACGTTGGATCTTGCTAAGGGATACCATCAGGTGCTAATTAAAGAACAAGACAGAAAAAAGACAGCTTTTGTCACCCCTCACGGTTTATATGAGTTCATCAGAATGCCATTCGGTTTGAAGAATGCCCCAGCGACATTCCAAAGACTCATGAATGATATTCTGAGAGATTACATAAATAAAACCTGTGTAGTCTGCCTTGATGATATACTAGTTTTTAGTACAACATTAAAAGAGCATATTAAATCATTAACCGATATATTCAATGTATTGAAATCAAAACAATTAAAAATTCAAATCGACAAGTGTAATTTTATGAAGAGAGAGACAGAATTCTTAGGACACGTCCTAACAAAGGAAGGTTTAAAACCAAATACCGAAAAAATATCGGTAATCCAAAAGTTAAAGCTACCCACAACACAAAAAGAAATAAAAAGTTTTCTTGGTATCACAGGATACTACAGGAAATTTATTAAAAACTATGCTAAAATAGCACAGCCTATTACCAAATATTTAAAGAAAAATAGCAAAATTAACCTAAACGACTCTAATTATATTGAAGCCTTTGAAAAACTTAAAATTCTTATAGCCAGTCATCCAATTTTAAAATATCCTAATTTTCATAATAAATTTTGTCTAACAACAAACGCCTCTAATTATGCAATAGGAGCAGTTTTATCCTGTATGCTTCGCGTCGAGAACCCTGAATAATCACGAAAAAAATTATTCAGCCACGGACAAAGAATTTCTTGCAATTATGTGGTCTGTAAACTACTTTAGACCATATCTTTATGGGAATAAATTTAAGATTTGTACAGATCACCAACCGATTAAATTTTTGCATGCCAAATACAAAGGTAAGGATCTTTCTCCAAGACATCAGAGACGGCTCTTAAAGCTAGGAGAATATCAATTTGAAATCGAATATTTGAAAGGTAAAGAAAACAGAGTAGCGGATTTTCTGAGTAGAATTAAATCCAACGAGGACGTTACTCATAATAAGGAAGAAGAAGAACAATCCCATAGTACAGACAATTTTTCACGTGAATGTAATGAAAATGACTCAATATCCGATTTTGTATTTAATATGGAAGACAATAATTCAGATGAGACGATCCATTCAGCAGACGAAGAACTCATGGACCAATCAAAGAAGAAATAGTGAACAAATATAAAACTCAAATAATTCTAACTAACAACAAAACCCAAGAAATTGAAACCATTCATGGAAAACGAATAATATACATAGCAGAAGCTTTTATAAAAAAAGGAAAAATAGGTATTTTTTCAGAATTACCAGATCATCAATACAACGTAGTTTAGGAAAAGTTAAGAGAAATATCACTCTATCATGTGAAGGAAAGTTTACATTCGGGAATTCAGGAAACTTACAGTGCTATTAAACACAAAATTTATTATCCTAAATTACAAGAAATAATTCAAATAGTTATAAACCAATGTGAGATATGCCAACAAGTTAAATATGATAGAAAACCAATAAAAACAAAATTTCAATTAACCGAAACAGCAACAGATCTTAATGAAATAATTCATGTAGATACGTTTGTCATAATGAAGTGTAGTTTTTTAACAATTATCGACAAGTTTTCGAAATTTGGGTTAGCGTACTATCTTTCAGACAGGAATCATATTACAATAGTAGAGGAATTAGAGAATCACTTCGCTAAAGTAGGAAAACCTAAAAAGATTATAGCTGATAACGAGTTCAAATCAATCCACATCAAAGAATTCTTACAAGAGGAAGATGTATAAATACATTTTACCAAACCAAATAGTCACACCGGAAATTCTGACATAGAACGATTTCATAACACCATATTAGAAAAATGTAGAATTTTAAAATTAAATAAACAAAACATATCAATCAAAAGATTAATAACAAAGGCCATACGAAACTATAATGAGAGAATACATTCCGCAATAAAAACAACTCCAAGCGAAGTTCAATCTAAAAGAATAGATCTTGAAAAGGTAAGACAAAACTTAAGGCCAACAAAAGAAAAGAATATCAAAAAGTCCAACGAAAATCGCGAAGATTACATTGAAGAGAGGTCCACAGGATTTATAAAAAACTATAAGGCAGTTAGGCATAAACATCAACCTAAATTTAAGCGTAGCAAATTAGCAAACGTTCATACCACTAATATTAAACGACAACCAAAATTTCAGCTCTTCACGATGACATTGTTACTCGTACTTATAACGCCAACTAACGGACTCTTACATATATACGACATAAAGGAACAAACAGGATTTACTCAAATCAAACTTAATGACGTCGACATAGTCGTTAAGACAGACATTATCATTCACATGGTCAAACCACAAGACATAATAAATTTATTAAATGACATAGCATTAAATATTGACAGTCTTGACGTACAACACAAAGAACTACTTAAAACAGAACTTATACATTTAACAAATATAGTAAAAACAATTATTCCGAGAGATAATAGAAAGAGAAGAGGTTTAATTAACATTATAGGAAAAGCATCAAAGTGGCTTTTCGGTACATTAGACGAAGAAGATAGAATAGACATTAAAAACCACCTTAAAAATATAGAAATCAATAACCACAATTCAATTAGTAATTTAAAACAGCAAATTATAATAAATAATAGTTTCAACAGAACATTTAGACAGCTTAAAGATATTGTTAAGAAAGACAGGGAAATAATTTTGCGACAACTAAACAATGTATCCAGTCGAACAATTGAATAGAATTTATTTTTTGATCAGCTTTTTAAAGTACAACTAATAAAAGAAAAAATAGAGCACATACAAGATAATGTAGCATCGGCAAGACGGGAAATAATTCATCCTATCATCTGTTAATATAATAGTACTAAAATAATAGTACCGATTACAAACATAAATGGAAAAGAAATCGATTGTTTTAAATAAAAGGTAGTAGAATACAATAAAATCAATTATAAGTATGAAGAATTTAAATATCTTAATGAATTAAGCATAAGTAAAGATTGTATTTTTCAAGAAAATTGTAAATTAATTAGAAATAACCAAACTAAAATCATATTAATAGATGAAGAAACCATTTTAATAAAGAATGCAAATAATTTAAACATAAGTCAAAATTGCGACATCAGAAATTTAAATGTAACTGGAAACGTGTTAATACATTTTAATAATTGTAAAATAGAAATTTTAGATCATTATTTGTCAAACATAAAAGAGAGCTTCCAAGAGCGATTTTACTATCCAATGTACAAAAATTTTACAAATTTTAGTGATAAAATAACTTTAGATGAAATTATATTCGAAAATGAAAATAATCTCAATAAAATAAAAGAATTACAATACCATAAAAATGTTTCATATACACTAAATGTTAGCTTTGTAATAATTTTAATTGTTTTAGTAACCATAGTTCTTATATCTTTCAAAATACAGCAATCTGTTAATGTCAAAGTAAAAAACAAAATTCAGGAGAATTTTAAAGTAAAGGACGGAGAAGTTATGTATAAGTCAGCTTACTCAGATATCGAAAATATTCTGAAAGATATGAGAACCAAGTAGATATTAAGTTACAGAAATGTTCCCAGACTTTTTCCGCTGATTACTTGCATTTGCAAACCTGTGGGAATGCAGAAAAAGCTGAGCAAGCATTTCATAGAGTATAAGTAGACCTAAGATAGCATTCTAAGTGCAGTTCGTTGTTAACCTTGTAAGTAAAATTAAGTTCTTTTTCTTTTTAAATAAAGTTTTTTTTTATTCGATACAAATCGTACATTATTTATTTCGCGTTCCAAAAAACGGTGGCCATCACCTTTTCGGCCGAAGGCACGGTCTTCGCCTTCTTCGGAGCAAGTTCACCGGGTAAAACCCTTTGTTTTGATTGTTCCTTGGTCTCTGGTGTGTACCAATGCATCCATGTCTCATCTCATCCAGATTTCGATTAAACAGGGCCAAAAACGTCCATGAAGTGGTCTCACGATTGCGCTTGTTCTCCGGTGTGAGCAAACCCATCGTGCGGACAGCTTTCTCATGCCCAAAATATCGTGCAGGATATGGCTAACGCGTTCAGTTTTGATGCTGCCAACTCGCGAATTTTCACTCAGCGGTCCGCCAATACGAGATCATGGATTTTGTCCACCGTTTCCTTTTGGGCCACCTGGGTGCAGTTCATCAAAAACCAACTTGAAGCCATAGCGAAACTCTGCGAACCAATGGTAAACGCTTGTACGGGAAGGTGAATGGGTTCTATACACACCATCGATAATATAATGGGCTTGATTTCCTCGCAGGTTTTGCCACTTAAATACGAGAATCGGATCATGGTGCGATACTGCTCTTTTTTATGGTCGAAAAAGCATTAACACGATATTTTTAAATGGGTGTCAAAAGAAAACTAATCGAAGGATTGTCACCAAATTTTGACAAGCGGTCGAAAAGAGGTTATAACAAATGATGGTACACTCATTTTGACTCAGTAGCGCCACCTATCTTCCAATCTGGGTACTCATCAATCAGCCTTCGTATGAATGCCAGAGCTCGTTTTTTTGAAAAGCTCTAATAATGTCCATTTTTTCCAATTCTTCTCGGACTTTCGCAGCTGCGTCGTCAATCCTATGGTTCAAGTCATCCAGTGTTTTATAACTGATGATTAAGCAATGTTCTTTATACGTACTCATAAATAAAATCCATTGGAGTCAATTCAATTCAATTCCAAATTATTTGGCAAGGTAAACATAAGCACAAAAGTCTTATAGTACATGAAAGCTCATAACATTATAACATACTTAGGCACATTAAATTAATTTATGAATATAAGAAAAGACAATAACTTAAAGTATAAATTAAATTTACAAGATGAGGAAATAGAGGATACACACTAAAGAAAATCTGGAAACAAAATGAAAAGAAAAATAGATGAAAATGATGAAAAGTGTGCAAATAGCGCACTTTCAAATTTCTTAGGTCCTATTACTTTTTTAATGATGGTATGTACTGTAGTGCAGTGTAGCAATATTAAGAGGGGAAATAGAGTTGGACGGTTAAAAAAATCGATTTTTTTATTTCATAAGTTGTTAGTAAAACTATTGAAAAATATGTTCCTAAAATTTTAAATTGTTCTATTGTTATAAAACAGATACTACGTAAAATGCCAGCAAATGTCCTTTTAGTTTTTTCACATCATCAGTTTTGTACAGATTTTATGGTGCTGGAATAGCAGATTAACCTGTAAGTAATTAAAAAAAATTTATGACTGCCTTGACTTTCTTTTTTTTTGGTACTATTTTTTCAAACGCGGTTTTCCTAAAACGACTTTTCGAGCTTGCGTACACTCTAGTTTGAAAAGTTTTCAACCAATCGTTTTGAAAATTGGCAGTTATTTTCTTTATAGTATTGTGCTCTATATGAACCTAAAATCGGAATATAATCATTATTTAAAACAATATTATTTTTTTGCAAAAAAGTTGTAAAAAATGGCAAAAATCATGCTTTATTGTTTTGACCCTTGTAAAAAATTCAATTTTCTATTTTTTTAAGAGAGACATATATAAAAAAGTAAATTCCAACTTCGTTTGATTTCAGATGAAAATTGCGGCTTTCAGAATGTACGCAAAATGCTTAGTCTAATTATGACCTGCAATATGGGGTCGCTAATATCTTTGGTGTTTTCAAGAAAATTCTTCAAAAATTTTGTAATATATACTTAAATATATGTATAAAATATTCTCAAAGTTTCGATAAATTATATTCATTTTTTATACTATGTATTGTATATAAAAATTTATGAAAATCATTAAGAAAACGCTGTTCTAACCCCCCTTAGCAAGAAAAAGGCGGTACGAAGATTGAAAGTTCTCGGCGACTGAACAAATTCAATTTTTCAAATAAATAATGGTATGTTATGTATTAATTTATGTAAAACCCACAGCATCTAATTTTCCAAAAATTAAGAAATTAACACCCAAAGACATGCTTATGATAACGAGGTATATGGTCGTATCATCTTAGTCCAAAGGCATATCGAACCATGTCGTTAGAAGCGACAAGTAATTTTTGGTATTCTAGATTAGCAACTACCCTTTGAACACGATCGGTAAGTTGATTCCTAATCAGACACACGCAGGAGTCTAGCAAATAGAACATTGAAAGATATTCCTTGTCATATTGGATTCTAATATCGTCAAGTACTTTGACCATAGCTGTAGAGTAGCTATTGCTTTGAGATGAGAAATCTGTTTCGCAAGAATTTTTACTCTTTTTGGTCACAGGTATGATCTTGCTTTTTCCTACAATCCGGAAAAGTTGAGGAGGTAATGCAGAAATTAAACAAATGTGTTAATAGGCTTATTAAATGGAAATCTATTCCGTCTTCACCAATCGCTAAAGATTTAAGGATACGAATCTCAAGATCACATCCGATTCAGATACTACTTTAAATTCCATAGAGGAAAATTTTCCGCCGAAAACACTTATCTGCATCTGGCATTGCCAGATTAGTATAATACTTGACTTTCTCCTAACCCAATAGAATGCAAATTTTTTTAAAGTTTCTTTGGCGGTTGGTCGAGGTTAAGCTTTTGCACTCTTTGTTGTTACTAGTAAGAATTGTTTTAAACTTAGCATAAATTTTCAACGTGCTTTGATAGCACGTGGTAAACCATGGACATTTACCATTTCGTACCGTAACAGTCTTAAGAGGTCCGTGTAAATAAGAAAGGTTATTAATGAGGGTCTGAACGATTTCTACTTTCTCATTAACGTCCGATAAAAAGTAACAGAACTGCCATGGAAAAAGACTCGTTTGATTGTGAAGGATGCTTTGATCAGTTGATGCAAAATCACACAATTGAAAGGACTTCTGCAAGGGTTTTTATGAGAGATCAATGTCATATGTACAAAACAGGAATTCATGGTCAAATGAATACATTTGACTAGCGTCCGGACCTCAATCTCATTCAACTTCCAAGACACAGAACCACTACGAGCCACAATTAACCAAAATACCACAAACAAGAAGTTGTAGCACAACTGGATTTACTAATATGGTATGATTCTAGTCTACAGGAAAAAGATCTGTAGGGAGGAAGAAGAAAGGAAATAAAGTAAATACAACATTAAATAATATAATTTGAAAGCAGTACAAAATAATAAATAATCCGTCATTCAAAAACCAGAAATTCTAAGTGCACGTCTTTTAACACATTTATAGTATCCATTTAAAAATTTGAATTAACAAATTAAAAACAAAACTATTATTTTGACAACTAAGTAATTGCCGATACTGTAGAACTGGTTGAATGAGCCGGGTAATAGTGCTGTTCTTGTAGCGAAATTTACATAGGTGTTGTTGGTGACGAGCGGGTAAGTGTTGTCGGGTGATGACTACATGTAAAAGAATGTCATTGGCATCGTCTAAACTGGATTTGTTTTACAGCTGAGAATACCGATCGCACTCCTGTTGGCGATCCGTGTATCGAAAAATAATGCTTGCGTCTAAGAAATTAAACTAATGAAGCACGTTATCCAATGATGTCAATAGTCAATCAGAAAAGAACGTGGATATTTGACGTTTGAAAGTTACTGGGACAAAAATTCCTTGAAAGATGGAGATAACACGTAATCATTGTGCAGAGACGACACAAGTGTATTACAATATACAGTGCTGCCAAGCAATGACGCAACATAACGGTTAGCATAAAAGAGTGCATCTAATACTTTATTTAAAATAGTTGTAGTAAAAATGACTAGACTAGGTACATGTAAATATAAAACTGTTTAGCTAGTTGCTTGCTTCGTCGTATTATATTAAAATTATTTTCTCTTGTTATCATATGATAATGATGATGCATAAAAGTCCATACATAACACTTTTTTGTTTGCTAAAAATTACCGAATATTGCAACGAATCATAAAATTTACGTTTATCAGACACCCTAGTGAATCTGTCATCACAGGCATGTCAAATGATGTGGCTAGTTGTTGCCTGAAATGATGCGTTATATAATCTCTCGGGTTCTTCACAGAGTCTGGGTGCACAACTAATTTGTAATCTTTTTCCAGATTTTTTCCACATTGTACTTTGTTTCATCTTTACATTCTCTATTACACTGCCTGTTAGGTTTAATTTGTAAAATGTTTGTGTTTATAAGAATGATAGAAATTATTTCTTATTTTCAATACAATTTCCTTATTTAATACAGTTACAATTAACAATCCAATCGGATATCTCATCCACTGTTACTTTTCTTTATCTTTTATTTAAACCACTTAATCACAGCCCATAGCAGACTTATGATACATAGCTCTAGCTTCTGCTTCTGCTGTTGCTGTAGTTGTTGTTTCTTTTGTTTTAGTTGGATTTTTTGTTGTTCTTGTTTTTTCATTATTATGATACTTGTGTTGGTTTTTATGGCTGTAACGGATGATTTAGCCTCGCTTATTTTTGGCAGTTGCGGAGAGCCCAGGATTTGCTGTTGTTGATCATTCTCTCTCCTTGCAACTTGCTTGACTTTAAAAGTACTGGTGCATTTAGTTGCTGCTTTTTAATACTGCTGAATAAAGCGTGCCCTTCTTCCTCTTGGTGCTCTGATTCAGAAGCCGCCAAAAATGCGAAAGTATTGTCACCATCAATATAGCGGTCTTCCCCAACATCAGCAATGTATGGATATTTTTCTAAAAATAAAAAAGTCAAAATGTATTTCGGTGATCGGAGCCTACGCCCCTTGTTTTATCGATCAGTATCACTACTGCTGGACTACCAAAGCACTTGTCAAATTTTTTTCTAATATACTTTTCGCTCTATATATATATATATATTTCACTTTGAAAGCCGAAACACGTCTATTCCCCACAGAGGTCTAGGAAAGGCTGATTAATTACCACTTCCCCTAGACTAATTTTCCTCTCAAACAGTTTTCCTAAAAATCGTCAAAAAGTCAATTTCGTGCACTGTTTTATCTATACAAGAAAAGCTGAAATACACATACTCGCCATGATGGTCGGTGAGCGACTGCTTTAAGGTTGTGCTAACACAGGAAGATCAGCCAGTATGATAGCTGTTGTATAAACTACTTTGTACTTTAGACCATATCTTTGTAGACAAAAATTTAAAATATTATAGTTACTGATCGTACGCCTGTTATATATTTGACAAACAAATATAATGGAAAAGAATTTAGTCGACTAGTGCATAGAGGGCTCGTTAGAAAATTGCAGGAATTCGAAACCAACATCGGCTACTTAACAAATCGGGAAGAACAAATGTTAGACCATATTCGGATAAAAGAAGGAATTGTAAACATATTGAATAATGTTCGTGTGGGTACAAATGATAAAACTTATTCCTTTTCAATACAATATCTTTGTTTAATACAGTTACAATTCACAATACAAACGATTACCTCAACCACTTTTACTTCTCTTTATATCTTTTACTTAAACCTTTTAATTCTTGTGATGATTCACACTTCAACGAATTGACTTGGGGATGCTGATATTTATACTCCAATGATTAATTTCGAGAACAAACTATGCCATCCAGCGTTCCCAGAGAAGTCGATTTCATTCTACATTCACCAATGGTTTAGGCTTCGGCTATCAAAATCTTCAGCTACGGAAACATAGATGACGCTGCTCACATTCAAATGGATATCATACTGCTCCCTCCACAAGTTGTTTGTCTCGAACCACTTCGTTATTCGTCTTTCCGTTGAAATGACACATTCTATCCAAATGAACTACCTTCAATTTTCCTTAATCAGTACGTTGGATTCGATACACAACGTCGTTAATGCGGGTTATCACTTTGTATGGTTCTTCCCAATCCAGTTGGAGTTTCGGGGATTTGCCTTTCTTACGCTGAGCATTAACAGCCACACCAGATTTTCTTCTTTGAAGCCAGAAGATTTCGCTTTGAAATTCGTACCTAGTCTTCATGCTGTTGCTCGATAACTTCATTTTTTCTGGGTATTTTTATGCAATTTATGAATCCTGATGCGCAAGTCGTCCACGTAGTCATTGACCACTATGGGCTCCTTTGGTGGGGAGCCGAATTTTGTTTTACTCGGCAAGCGATATGTGACTAAATAAGATCTCAGATGGTATGTGTCCTGTTGAACTAAGGACCGAGTTTCGGTAGGCCATTAAGAAGAAGGGTATGTGTAGATCCCAGTGCAGCTGGCAGTTGCTAATGACTTCAAACAGATGCTTCAAGGTCCGATTGAATCGCTCGACCATTATAGTGTGTGTAGTGGTGTTGTCCTTATCTTTCTTATTCCCAGATATTTGCACACTTACTGAAAGTTTCGTCCTTGATCGGAGTATACCAGGTGTACCGGTATTTATTTTTGTCAAAATAAAACAGTAATTTTTAATGGACAAGCATTCTATGCGACTTCTTCAAATGAAAACAAAAAATTTTGCAAGTACGATGAAAAAATATGACGTTGTTTGCTCAATGACTTGATGTACCATATACTAAATATGTTTAACAGGTGTTATAGCAACCAAAGAAAAAAATAAATTAAAACCCGTTTATAATAAATGTTCCCTATCGAGAAATTTGTATCTTAATGCTCTCTTCATACCGGTACACCTGGTACTTCCATTAGGACCCCAAACCTGCTCACCCAGTTGTTGACTATCACATTTAACTCCGCACGGTCCACGAGAAATAGCATCAGCATTTGAGTGGAACTTTTTTTGCGGTGTTGCACTACGAAGTCGTAGCTCTGCAACTGCTCAATCCATCTCGCAACTTGGCCATCAGGTTTCAGAGCTGCGTGGTCTGTCCGAAGAATGAACTTTTGCCCAGAGAGATACTTATGGAAACACTTTGTTGCCAGTATTAAAGCCAGAAGTTCGCGCCATGTTAAACAGTAGTTCCGTTCAGGTCTGAAGAGTACCTACCTACCTAAAGTAGTGCGGCTACTTTCTCTAGACCATCATGAATTTGGGAGATCACAGCTCCGACCTCAACATTGCTAGCGTCTGCGTCCACGATGAACATTTTTCTGGGTGTGGGTTAACCCAAGATGGGGGCATTGCATAGCTTCCGCTTGAGTTCTTCAAATGCTTTCTCACACTCTCCAGACCACCTGAACTGTCGCCCTTTTTCCATAAGTTGATGCAGGCTCTTCGCAATACCACCAAAATCCTTTAGGAACCTCCTGTTCCTGTGGACACCAGGCTGGTTTTTCACGTGAGTCATACAATGTTCGTTCGCACAATCTAAACGGCATCACGGTAAACTGCCAGAGACCGCTTCCTGTAGTAGGGGCAATTTTCTCACGATTCATACTATTAATTTCTACCTGCCAGTAACCGCTCTTTAAGTCAAGAGTTGAAAACTATTTCGCTCCAGAAAGTTTATTCAAATTATCATCAATTCTCGGAAGTGGGTAGCTGTTCTTTTTGGTGACATCGTTGAGGCGTGGGTAGTCTACAGGACCACTGTGACCACAGTCCCTCAACTTTTATCTTCGACACCATTTTGGCAACTTCTGTTTGTTTTGCCAATGGAAGACATTAATAAGTTGCGTACGTTTATATTCTTCATCTTATGTAGCAAATACATATACCAGCGTACTAACCCATTAGTTTGTCTGTCAGATCCTTACAGATGTTAGGGATTTTGTTTTTCTTTTTTTTTTCTCAATTTTCAATTTCTTTATTTTTTTAAAATTTCTGTAGTAACATTAAGTTTAATAATAACTAATAATAGCAATTAGTTTATGTTATCCACAAAACTACTACTTACCTGGATGGTTAAATACTTCTTGCCAATATTGGTTTATATAATGGTAAGCATAAAAATTTATTATTGAAAGTTATTTGAAATTAATAAACTCTAAGCTATTAACAAGAATTTAGAAGAATTAAATACAAAGGTTATTTTTAGTAACAAAGTTAATGTTGAGGAAATATCTTTATATGCATAAGTTTTTCCGGTTCAACTAAGAGATGACGCGAGCGAAAAGTACGCAGCGTATTAATTTGACACATACGTCATTTTGTTCGTCTGACATTTAAATACAAACACACACAAGTTGAGTCCGGTAAAAAGTAGCGTCTTTGTCTTATCATTCAGACGAGAAATTGCAGGAGTTATTGGCTGATGACCCAACTCAGACTCAACGGCAATTAGGAGAAGCATTACATCTGACACAAGAAACAATCAGCAGACGATTTTAATAAACGTCAAATGGAAAATCGCAAAGTCACTTGTAAAATGAAACGAACAGAAATAATTTTTGCATCGTATTGTGACGGGTGACGGAAAACGGATATATGGTGTGTTGAATACTCGAGGCGGGAAAAATCGCGGATTTCACCTCGCGAAGCCGGTCCTTCAACAACAACTCTGTGTCTGGTTAGACCAGAGCGGTATTGTGTATTATGAATTCTTGAAGCCCGGTGAATCCGTTAAAACACAACGCTTTCGCCAACAAATGATTAATTTAAACCACACATTAATAGAAAGACGACCGGGATAGGCCAGAAGACATGGCAAAGTGATTTTGTTAGACGACAACGCGCCTTCTCACACAGCAAAACTAGTGAAAGACAACTTGAAATAGTTCTGCACGCGCCGTACCCCCCAATTTTGGCGGCATCTGACTATCACCTCTTAGCATCAATAGGGTACTCGTTCGCAGAGCAGCACTTCAGGATTTCAAGGAAGTTGGAAAATGACTCGAAGAATGGTTTGCCGCAAAAGATAAGCAGTTTTTCTGGCATGCTTTTCACAAATTACCTGAATGGTGGGCGTTGGATAATATTTTAAATAAAAAATTTATTTCTCTAGAAAATTACGTATTTTTTTTTTACTAAAAAAAAAAAAAACGGAAAAAACTTATGCATACACCTAGTAACATAAATGAATTCATTATGTTAGAGATATTGTATGTAAGCTCTCCTTTTCCCATAGATGTTGAAAGCTTCTGGAATTTCTAGTAGTGCCTACGCTCTTTTTCTGGTGTTTAAATGGTGTCGTATAGGTTGTTGGAAACGAGTATCGTTGATGTACTCCAGAGATGCGGTCATCTTGAATATACCATATACATTTAGTGTCTTAAAGTTAATGTTGCTTGAGTATTTAACTTATTGATGCTGAATGTTCACAATTTTATCTAGGAGGGTTTTTGCTGCGTTTCCCGTATCTTACACCGAGAAAAATTCTTATGAAAACATCATACTCATTAAAAGTGCTAGTCGATAATTCCGTTATTTTTAGTTGAAAATACTTTGCTTTTCTATTCTAAAAGGGTCATCGTCTGCATGAAACAACCGTTATGCAATATTTATGGTAAGTGTCCAACGCAGCTCGTTGTAACGAGTTATTTTGTCAAAGTAACTCGTAGAGTAATTCGTAATATATTTGTTAACTGAATTAAAAACTTCATATTTTTTGCAGTGTAACGGTAAGTAGTTTTTACAAGATTTTTCTTTGCAAACTATGAATGTAAATTTTTCGAGACATTCGTAAAGACCCAGCAATAAATAAGCCTTCAGATTCTAAAATTGTTAGAATATTCAAACTACCGATTAGAAAACGTCGGGTTCAGCAGATATTGTGCTCAGACAAGAATGTTGTGTACAAAAAGGCAATTAAAAACCACAGCTTTCTGCTACACACAAAGCGGCAAGGTTAAATTTTGCGAGAAAATACATGTAATGGACTGAAGAATGGAAAAGTATTTTATTCAGTGATGAAAAAAAGTTCAATGTACTGCATGATCGAAGAATGAAGGAGGTAATAAAATTCACCCGAAATTTTGGGAGTGGTAGTGTCATGATTTGGACTGGTTTTTGTGCCGCTGTTAAGACAGAAATCACATACGTATCCACAAAAATGAACTCTCAAATATAGAATCAGCTATTAGAGGAAACAATGGTAGAAAGAGCCGAGCTTTTATTTGGAGAAAACGTTATTTTTCAACAAGATAAAGCTGCCGTTCACACCGCAAGGAGATAAAAATTTGTAGGATGGTTTTCTCTTAAACATATTGTGGTTTTGGACTGTCTGGCAAGAAGTCCTGACTTCAATCCAATAGAGAATTATATATACAAGATCGATGGTTTTATTTTTAGCTGATGTTTGACAATGATCATTTCGATAGTAAATTTCAATGGCCACTTCCAGATTAAATGGTTCTTATAAGCCTTGGTCGTGACCCTATTTTAAGGCGTTGTCAAATCCTTCTAGCATTATGACTTGCAGAATCTTAGCACTTGTGTCTTATAACTATAGCTGTGTCGTCTGCATAAGCGAATGCCGTACTTTTTTTTAAAACGCGAAGGAATTTTGAACCCTGTGGCACGCCGCACACACTCGCTTTATATTCACTAATCACACCAAAAACCTTCACCCTCATAGCTTTCGAGCTATTTTGCAAAGAATCCTCTTATGCCAACCCTGCTTAGACTTTCTTAAAGCTTTTCATGGCATAATGTGTCGAACGCTTTACTAAAATCAACAAACATGACAAGAATGTGATGATATTTTTTCAGATGGTTGGTATGTTTAAATATTTTTAAGGTTCTTTGTGGCTTAAAAGGTAGCATAGTGATCAGAAAGATCAGTTTTAGTTACAGCTGAAACTATATCTTGTTTTGTGATGCTTACATATATGTGGTCTAAAAGCGTTGAGGTGTTTCCTCCCGGATCAACTCTAGAAGACTACTTAATTACGTTAGTTAGTCCTTTTGACATCACCTCCATGCAGGGGGTGATTCATTGTGAGGTTTGATTTTTAATAGGCTCTTTTGACAGATTACGCATGACTCCTATCAAACTGCTTTGTCACTTTTATTCAGTATCGTTTGGCAAGTCAACATGGAAAGACTCGCGCCACAACAGCGTCTCCAAATTATTCAGCTGTATTACGAAAATCAGCGTTCTGTGAGAAATATTTTTCGTGCGATTCGAGGAACTTACGGTCCTCGACCTACTGAAACCACTACTGCCAATACCATCCTCAAATTTGAGTTCCTGTTTACATTAATGGATGATACTCGACCGGTTAGCCCACATCCAGCACGTAGTAGCTGTAGCTGAGAGTGTATGCGAAGATTGTGATGAATCGATTCGTCGTCGTTCTCAGCAGCTTCGCTTGTCGTAATTGACAACTTGGCGTATTTGGCGTATTGGCGTAAAAAATTCAACTTGTTTAAGAATTGAAGCCAGGCGACTTGAATGAGCTCTGGAAAAACTCAATGAAAATACGGTGTTTTATCATGAGATTTTGTTCAGTGATGAAGCCCATTTCTGGCTTAATGGATACGTTAATAAATAAAAATCGCTGTATTTGGGCTAATGAGTAACCATTACATCCACCGTCAATGGCAACCGTTATGGTGCCATCTTAACGAAATATGTGCTTCCTAAAATTCAAGCAAGTGGAACAATAGACTTGTTGAGAAATCATGTTGGTGAGCACTTAATTTCAGGTTTTGCTACGGTAAATTGGCCGCCTAGATCATGCGATATCACACCTTTGGACTATTTTCTCTGGGGATATGTAAAGTCGCAGGTCTTCAGCTATCAGTTATCCGCGAGATACCAGTCGCTATGCTCGAACAAGTCGCCTAAAATTGGACCTTCCGAATGGACCACCTCAGACGTCGTCGTGGCCAACGTTTACATGACATAATTTCCAAAAGGTAAGTGTCATGAATTGTTCTTTTAACCGATAATAAAAATTTGAAGTTCACTTTCAAATTTATGTGTTTTGTTTTACATTATAAATCAAACCTCACGATGAATCACCCTTTATTTAAGAACAAAACGAGTGAATTATTATTATCGTGAATGTTAATATTCATATATCCTCATACTATTAACCCTTTTTCTTTCTGAATGTTTTTGTCCAATTCTTTTTTAAACCTAACAATGCTGAATTTTGGACGCTCATAGATTGCGTGCATAAGTGTTTTTTGATCTTTATGAGTTAGTTGCAATCATATGCCTTCGTAGAATGCTGTTTTCTGAGGAACTATCTTAGCTCGTAATGTATTTTATTATTAATGAATATTGCAACACCCTTAATTTTTTTGTTCCTTTTCTATTAATGATGTTTTAAAAACTGTTTTCTTCTTTTTGTTTCACATCTTATTTGATGTGAGGTTTTTATGTTTTTTATTTTTTAATTTTTTATTTATTTATTTTTTATTTTATTTTTATATTGTATTTTTATTTTTTGTTGTGTTTTTCTTCCGCTCACGCTCTGATTAGATGCAGATCATTCTCAAATCATTAAAAGAGCCTATATATATATATATATATACTTTACCCGATGTCTCATACACAAGCTTCCAATCGCATTATTTGGCTTTGTTTTTGGCAAGCCAGATCAAATATTTATTTGTCGGTGTTAAAAGGTTGTTGAAAAACAACCTGTTGTCACTTATGTTTTCTCTTACTTTCTTTAGGGATATGTTACGTATAGCTTTTGCCTTTTTTAGCAATTTTTTTTTTTTTTTTTTTTTTTTTTTAAGTTCTATATACCAGGTGTACCGGTATGAAGTGAGCGTTATTTTGTGAAAATAAAACACTAATTTTTAATGGGAAAGCAAAAAATATATTATTTAAAGTATTGACCATTGCTAGCTACACATTTTTCTCATTTTTAAGGCAATTTATGGATTCCACGCCAATAAAACTGTTGGTCTTTTGAAGCAAACCAAAAGCTCACCCAATTTTCGACTTCCTCGTAAGATTCGAAGGGCTGCTCAACTAATGCATGTCCCATCGATGAAAACAAATTGTGGTAGGAAGGAGCCCAGCCTGGTAAATACGGCGGGTGGGGTAGCAGCTCCCCGCCAAGTGCTTTGGTTGTATCCTGAACCAGTTCTGATTTGTATGCAGGTGCATTGTCATGGAGCAAAATTATCTTGCCGTGTCTTCTGACCCATTCTGGTCGTTTTTCGGTTAATGCATGGTTCAAATTGATAATTTGTTGTCGATAGCGATCTCTATTAACGGTTTCACCAGGTTTTAGGAGCTCGTAGTATACCACACCTTTCTGGTCCCACCAGACACACTTGATTTGCGAAATAGATTTGGTTTTGTAGTTGAAGCTGATGGTTGTCCCGGATTAACTAATGATTTTTCCATTTAGGATTTTGAAAATAAATCCATTTTCATTGCCAGTAACAATTCGATGCAAAACTGATTTTTTATCGTGGTGATTTTTTACAAGTGGTTTTTCGGTTTTCTATCTGTCTTATATTCAATTCATGTGGCACCCATTTTTCAGATTTTGGATCATTCTCATAGCTTTTAAACGGTCAGAAATTGTTATGCAACATTTAACATTTCTGCCATTTATTTCTTACTCAAAGTGTCATCTTCATCCAATATTGTTTGCAATCCTACGTCAAGCATTCGATGCGACTCTGCAAAACTTTTCTTCAAATGAGAACAAAAAAATTAACTCTTTATGCAAGTCAAAATTCGAAATTTTTAACACGATGAAAAAATATGATGTTGTTTGCTCAATGACTTGACGTATACTAAATATGTTTGACAGGTGTCATACCAACCAAACAAAAAAAAAAATTAAGGCCCGTTCACAATAAAAGTTCCCTATCGAGATATTTGTATCTTGACGCTCACTTCATACCGGCATACCTGGTATGTAAGTAATTGCGGAAACGTTAATATAGTGGTTTATTGTTGTGCCTACTGCTTGAATAACATTGATCAAGTTCTCGTTTTCCGTAGGGGATATGTTTTTCACCTCAGTCTCGTTTTTAAATAGCTCTTGTTCTAATAAGTTAATTTTTGTTTTCATTTCACGAATTTTGTTATCTTTTCTTGCATTAACTTTTTGATTTCGGTAATCAGTATATTATTGTTAATCTTAATCAAATTAATCTTGATTCCGGCATTTATTTTTTAAGTTTTTTCTTAGAATGTTCATAGTTTCCCCCGAGGTTGTATCGCCGTTAGCTTCGGGAGAACTTACTCTGCTCTTTAGTTGTAACAGCTAAAGCTGTATTACATGGGTCCAGATTATATACCCAGTTTTTATGTATAGGTACTTGTCTGAATTAAATAAACTCGTGTTAGAAAAAGGAAATGGTTTCAAAATTAAAGTTGATTTAATTAATTTAATTTACAAGCAAGTGAAATGCATAGATATTAAAGTCACTGTTTTTTCTATTAAATAGCTTTTTATTATTAGGAATCAGTTTGCATCACTCTTTGCATTACTCTGGACACTCGTGACTGGAGTTACAAGACTTGTTTCCGTTTGGTCGATATAGCCCCAATAGGCTTTTTCCAGCTTTACGCTGAATTCAGAACCCTTACAGGAACTATGTTGATCTTTGGTTGCACTAACGTCTTTTCCACCATGAAATCCTTCCCAATTTCTGGCTCCATCAAACAGAATTGGTGTGTACCAAGACCTTCCACTTTTCTTTCTACGAAGGCTCTAGAATCTGATTTCGGCAGATGACGACTTTTAGGACGGAAGAGTTCGTTTGCAAGGAGAGATAAGACTGTGTGGTCCTATCACTTCCTTCACCCCTAGCAGCAGCAAGTTTGTGGCAAGCAACGAACTTGCCGCTGCTGCAAAAACTCTCCGCCAAAATGCATCACGCATTATTAAAACCTTCGGATCTATTCCGGAGGTGGAAACAAGCGCGAAAATAACGAGCAAGATTAAGTGGGCTAACAAAATCCTAAATGACGGATTGTCCACTGCTCCCTCTGCTCTCAAAACGCTAAAGGACTATTCCAAGCGCCAGAGATCGTTGGAGGAAACCGTTCCGGTTCCCAAAAGGTCCAAAACTGTAAACACTTCTGGGCGGTAAATGATAGAAGCTATACCGATGGATCGATCACACCTAAGCGGTGGCAATTGGTCAAGTTGAAGCTTTCGGGCAACTTCTTGGTCATTATGCGGGAAAACCCCGGACCACCTCCCATGACAAGCGACGCTGGCTGGCATCAAGGCCAGGTCAATCTCATCGCATGGGCATAGTGGTTTAGGAGAAATTTGGCCAGGTGCAAGGCTCGATGTCGTGCCTAGAGAGGATATCCCTAGCAGACCTAGAACCCGCACCTAGATTCCAGCCGAAACCTCCTCTCCAGAAAGTATAATGGAGATCATCAGGCTCAGTAACCCGACCCTTCCGACTGATAAGTGGAAAGTCGCGAAACTGGAGAAGCTAAGGGGCCCTTAATCCCTTAACCCTCTAGCGCAGACTAAAGGCATGATCCGGTTTGGATTCGAGGCAATACAGCTTTGGGTCTACAAAAAGGATGAGCTGGATGTTGATAAGCAACCTCCAACCGATATAAAACCGGCTGAACTACAAAGGTCCTCAGATATTATCTTGCCCACGCTAGAGAATATCATGAAGAGCTGTGTAGAACTGATCCATATTTAACCGTCATGGAGAGAAGTCTTTGTGGTTTTCATTCCCAAGGCCGGAAAAATCTCTCATGATGTCCCAAAGGACCTCAGACCTATAAGTCTATCATTTTTCCTTCTAAAAACTCTAGAGCGGCTGATTGATATCGAGCTAAAATTGAATCAAGACTTTTGTCAATGGCTCAAAATGCCTACTGTAAAAGAGTATCGGTGGGAACGGCTCTGTATTCGCTGACTAGCCACATCGAACAATCCCCTCAATACAGAGAGTATACAATGGTTGCTTGAAAGCTACAATAGCTTCATTCTCTTGCAAGAAAGCCATTGGAAACAAATGGGGTCTCCATTCTCGAATAACCCACTGGCTATAGATCTCGGTCATAAGACCGATACTTACTGTGTGGTCGTCTGGTGGACGGCTTTAGACATTGCAGTCAACTACAAAAAACTAAGCAGAATCTAAAATACAGCATGTCTATGCATAAGCGGAGTTCTACGCTCCACTCCCTCCGCAGCGCTAAACATTCTGTTTCACTTGACACCCATCGACATCTTCAGCAGGCATGTAGCTGCGAAAGCAGTTATTCGCCGCCTCAAAGCGGATACCAAGTGGACAAATAATTTATTTGGCCACGCTAATATTCTTAATGTATAAGAATCCACTTAGAGAACATCGGTTACACCATACCTAAACTTTGGTTTGACAAAGTTTTTCATGCGAGCTTTCCTCCCGTCTGCGAGGAAGATACTTTCATGGAGGACAAGTCTATCCATTTCTATACAGATGGATCTTAAACCGAAAGCGGGGTTGGTGGCGGTTTTTTCTCAGATGAGCTAAATTTAAGCCTCTCCTTCCGTCTTCCAAATCACTGTATCGTTTTTTAGTTTTGGGGATTAAAGAAGCTCTGTCCTGGCTGAAGAAAAACGTGATATCTGCTAAGGATATTATCATCTTTTCGGATAGTCAGGCCGCTATCAAGGCCCTGGGCTCGGTTTAACTAAGTTCTAAAACCGTCCTTGAATGCTGATCATCTCTTATGGAGATGGCAGAGCATTTCAACCTTCACTTTTGTTGGGTGCCGGGCCACAGAGACATTCCAGGGAATTGTAGGGCCCACTAATGCAGTCTACAGCAATACAAAAGTTCTGAAACCCTTTGATGAACCCAAGTAATGATAACGATGAAGATCAAATAATAATTTGTTTCAAGAGCTATCCCCTTTTGACTTTTCCGAGGACATAAACGAATGAATTGCCGAAAATGAAACCAATCTGGAACCGACTTGCAGCAATCCTGGAGCAGAAGAAATCGAAAGCGATGACGAAAATGCAGTTAAAGAATCCCCACTGCCAAAAGTTAAAGCAGAGGCTGCAATTCAAGCACTAAAAATTTGCCTTCAATTGGCTGAAGAAAATGATGTTTTACTGAGTAACATTTAAGCTCTGCAAAACTTATGAGAGTCAGCTGTGAACAAGAATTCTGCGTCCAAAAGGACACAATAAAAAATTTTCTCAAATTTTTAAAAACAATTAATACTCGTACTTGAATTTTTCTTATTTTTCATATGAATTAAATTGTCAGTTTTGGTCTGTTTTGCCAGACTCGATAATTGTAACAAACCGAATAAAAGCAACTGCCCAAATTTCTATTAGTTGCTTTTATTGAGGTCACACTGTAATTCTACTAGAAGGCTTTCATTTCATCGTTTTGCTAGCTGAAGGATGATGTTCCTGGGGCCGTCGATTTCTGCTTCCAAGCTTCTGCCCCGAGAAGTTGGTGCTTAAGTATTTCCCGACTTATGGTTTTGGGAAGATTGACCTGCTCCTTGATAGCCGTTTCTGCCTGTTTCTTACGGGACGAACAACTTAAGGGAGGTTACAGTGTTGTATCCATTTAAATATGAGTAGCGTCATCTATGTTTCCATAGCCGAAGATTTCGATAGTTGAAGAATCAACCATTGGTGAGTGGAGAGTAGAATCGAATTTTCCAGCAAAATGAAAAATTGTATAGAATGCTGGATATCATAGATTGTTCTCGAAAAATGTCATCATCCCCAAGGTATACAAGTCATCAGTTGAATTAAGATAGTGATTAAAAGGTTTAAGTAAAAGATAAAGAAAAGTAAAAGGGTTAACGAAAGCGATTACATTGCGAATTGTATTTATATTGAATAAAGCGATTGTATTGAAAGTAATAAGTTATATTATTTGTACTCAAACAAACATTTTACAATATGATAAAGAATTTAAATTATATAAATTTAATCGAAGTGCAAGTGATTTAGAAAAAATAGATGCGAATAGGTAAATGTTTCTGTATCTGTTGAATAAAAATGTGATATGTAATTAAACTTGGCTTTTGTGAACAAATGTCAATTAAATCAACGAATTTTTTGCTGCAAATTTAAAGCATAGTTGCTGCTTACCTATTTTTAGATAACTCAACACATGTTGTGTGATCGAAAATTTATTTACAGGTTATTAAACAAACAACATGGATACTGAAGTATTCGGTTTTGACAAATTGGCTGACGTCAGTCATCAGCCAATTTCCAAACTGAAAATTCCAAATCGAGTTGGAATTAGAAGCATCTGAAGTAATGGATCTGGTAGAGGTGTATTAACGGAACTGATGGAGGCAGAAGCACTTGCGAATTGGAAAAAGACAGACGCTTGTGCAAGAAGAATCATCAGACGAACGGCTGTAACGACCATGGTAAAACACATAAAAAACTGCATATTATCAAAAGCTATGTGGAATAATTTGTACTCTATTTCTGAAAAAGAAATTAACAAGAATTGTATTTGTTGAACCAAAAATTCTTTACAAAAAGCAAAGAGTCAAATGAAGACATGGTTACTTTCATTGTGGGAATGGAGAATCAATTGAATGACATAGGTCAAAACATTTCCGAGCAAATAGTTAAAGCAAGAAATATTTTATACAATGCTGGCGGAACTTGCCGGCTTCGGCACTGCTGGGGAATCGACGAACAAACCGGAATGAAACGTAGACACATTGCGGGCGCGATCAGTAATCGAAAAATGCGATTGAAACTACTAGCTCCGATTTACCTGTAAAACATAAGGCAAAGCTAAAAAACAGGAAGCAGCTCTTTAAAAAAGTGGGAAGTATAAATTAAGACCTGCAAGAATTAAATTACCATATTTTCTGTGTTTTTTTTTTAATTCAAGTTATATTTTGGTTTTAATCTATTAACGTGTTGAAATATAAAGGGTTTTCTAATAACAACCTGACAACTTTTTTTTTTAAATAAAAGGCAAACCATTTGAGACATTTTAAAAACTTTATTATTGGCTTGAAGTACAATCAAAACATTTATGAATGAAACTCAACTTCGTTCATATGGCCACCGCAGGCATGTTTGCAGCGGTCGATTCATTGGACCCAATTTTCAACCACACATTTCGGCCGAAACGGCCGCTTTTTCGCGTTCAATGTTGGCTCTGAGCTCTTCCAACGTCGTAGGCGTGTTGGCATAAGCCAATGACTTAACGTAGCCCCACGGAAAATAGTCAAGCGGCGTTAAATCGCACGAACGAGGCGGCCAATCGACTGGCCCATGTCTTGAGATAACACGTTCACCATACTTACTCTTCAATAAATCGATTGTAGCGTGTGCTGTGTGGCTTGTGGCACCATCCTGTTGAAACCACATGTCGTCCAAGTCCATATCCTCCAATTCGGGCCAAAAATAATCGGTGATCACAGCGCGATAACACTGACCATTTACGGTAACGTGACGATCGTTATCGTCGACGTAAAATATGGCCCAATAATGCCGCCGGCATGCAAACCTCACCAAACAGTTATTTTTTGTGGATGAAGTGGTGATTCATGAAGCACATGTGCGTTTTCACCCGATCAATAACGCATATTTTGCTTATCGACGAACCCATTGAGCCAAAAATGAGTTTCGTCACTGAAGATGATTTGTCGACTCCGAATATCTGTAGAAAATTTTTATAATTTGCAGACGTTGCAAATTACACTAACTTTCACATGATGAAAATGTTGAGTTTACTGAATAAATTAACAGTGAAAGTTTGATGATTAGTGAAAAAGTGCGTTCACAAATTAAATTCAAAGTTCTCAAGTCCCTATTGGAAAACCCTATACATATATTTAATAATATATTTAGAATAGAAAAGAGTGTAGATGTAGTTTTTCCGTTCCAAAATTCTCTGTTGCTATACCTTAATTATAGGGTATATATATATATACAATCATTTAGTGTAAGTGATAGAAGTAACCGTTAAATAAAACTATTCACCAATTACTGAAGTAAAATCTGAATTCTAATATTTATATTCTAACATTCCTAATACTTATATTTCAATTTACAATGAGCAACGGTGCAAAAATTTATCGAAAGAAAAAAAAAACCAACACACCTCTACCTATGTATCTCATAGTATTATATTATAGATACTTGGCCGAAATCTGTTCCCAGCTAGACAAACACTTATCTACTATATTTATAGTATTTATTTCTATATTACTGGATGACAAGTTAAAAAATTTTCCAACCAGACATGATTAGAACTCTTACGAAATACAGGCACTACAAAGAAATAATTGATGAATCATGCTGATCGATAACTGGATTTTTTGGAAAAGAAAGCTAATGAAAGGAATGTTGTTCATATGCTGTCACAAATTGGCGTATATCGTATATTTTTTTATATTTTATTAATGAATTCGAATTATTTATATGATTCATTCGTAGAGTTCTCTTCAAGTTATAATAAATTTGCAAATAGGTTTCCAAACTACGAATTCAAGTGGATTTTAGTATTTATGACACGAGAGAGAGGAAGAGCCAACGGAGGATCCCTCTTTGAATTCAAAAGAGAACTTAATAACATCGACTAAGAATTTAAGATTATAGACGATATATGTTTGCTTCAAATTTGGTCAAGAAAAATTCTGCGTACTCACCCGAATCCCTGCACAAATGTAGAATCATGTTGTGAAATAAGTAAGTCTCAAATAATGATTTTCAAAAGAGCTAGAAACTGCATAAATGAAATATGGCACTTTAATGGCACTATGTGAAAGAATATAAGTACCTCAGAGTTTACTTTACAAGGAATATGAAGAGGCATCTAAAAGAAAAATTGTCGAAGTCATAAGCAGCTATCAGTGTTACTTGAAGAAACTGTTTCACCAATAAATATGTTGCCCATAGCTGCAAATATAAAGTTTTTGAATCTGTTTCTGAATCCATTATCTTGTACGCTGCTTAAGTATGGGGAGGTAAATAATATACAGTGGAAAAGGTACTTAGGTTTTTTATAAAGAGAGCATTACATCTTCCACCGAATACGCCACACTGTTGTATGTATATGCTCATGTTGGCTTACATTTTACTAAAACCCTAAAACCCTAAAAAACAGACCCTTACGCTGAATTATATAATTTATTCATTATACAATAATCATTTATTCCTAGAAAGTAATCTACCTGTTTTTGTCAACCAGGCTGGCAATAATGCCATGCTAACTGATTTTTGTTTGTAAATAGTTTAGTAAAAAAATAAAAATAAAATCTAATCTAATCAAAGGAATAACAAACGTGGCAACTTGTAGGGAGACCGAAATACAAAAAATTGGTTGATAAAAAATAGATCTACAAAGTAAAAAATAGCTCGGCTACGAGCCGCGGTGAAAAATTAGCCTTTTGTGCTCATGAGCTTATGCGAATAGTTTCCACGTTGTCGAGAAATGGCGAAAGGCTAAGAATGAAACTTAAGGAGCTCACTCGTACATTTTTTTTTTTTTTTTTAAACTAGCTGGAAAAGCATTCATTTAAATTTTACGAAAAATAAAATTTGTCTTCTCAGCGGGCATGTTGCGGCAAATATCCCTTAATCGTAGTAGAAATCCGATGACCTTTGTGATAAGATTCTTTTAAACAGCGAAGAAAACGGTTGACAGTTTGGCATGAATTAAAATTGTTGGCATTTCATGCCATAACAACTCCGCTTCAGGTTTACCTACCTTTACAGGCCGCACATTTTTAGGCAGTCCAAGAAAATTTTGGCCTCTGAACCCTCTTACTTCCTAATTTCCCATAGACTCTTCAAACTATTTAGTGCCATGGAGTACAGTCTTTGAGTCCGAAAGAAAAATCACTTCATCAATCTGAATTGTATGAGAACTCTCTATCGAGAGGCACTGAGAGTTGCTTCACAGGTGCAACCTTTGCTTTCGCTATGAATTGCGAAACTGAGCCGTAACACTCAAATCTTAGGTAAACTACAGCTGCAAATGCTCTTTTGGAAGCAGAGACAAAAACAATAAGGCTTACCACGCAGTTATTCGGATTCCATGAAGTGTATCGCCGAAGAATTTGTAGTTTTTCAATATTTTTCAATTCTCTAATGAAAGTTAACCACTTGATCTGCAAAACTCCTCTCTCCACACCTCTTGGAGAACGACACTCCCACAAATGATATCCAGGGAAATAATCCCCAATGGATCAAAAATACGCATAATTCATAGATAACATATCTTGCAAAATATCATTATCAGCAAGCTTGTATAAAAAATGGTCGGGCGATGGATGCCAAAACATGCCTAAAACTTTGGCAACATATTCTTTACATTTATTAGAGTCGGTACTGACTATTTTGTTATTGACATGACTTTTAGGCATTTGGCTAATGAGGTCAAGATTGTATGACTGCACGTTGACGAGTTCAAAATTCATAGATTTGCATATGCGAACTGCATCTTTAGTTACTGAAACCGCCTCTTTAAATGTATTGTGACTATTAAAATAATCGTCCACGTAGGTTTTCTTAGTTAACCTATCTATCCGGAACCTTCGTTTTGAATAGATTTGATTTAATTTATAATTTTGGTGGCGGCTAATCCAAGCTTAAAAAATTGGGACTTAAAAACTAAAATACAGAATATATAATTAGGGTTTTAAGGCTAGTGATGGTGAAGGAGATCGAATTTGAGGGAATTTGCGATTAAAATCGAAAACGGAAAGGTTGGAATATACCTTAGGCAGCATACGGTATATTGGTTCGATAGAGCCATATGTGATGCGGTGGATTGGTAGATAAAAGAGTCTCGGGGGCAACGTAGATTTCGAGGGTTAGTTCACTAGAGTAAGTGAAGGAAGAGAATGTCTGCTGCGTCTCTTCGTTCTTCAAGGGTATTCAGGTTAATGAGTTTGAGACGGCCTCAATAGGAAGGTAAGATTAGAGTACCGTTCCAATGTAGACCTCGAAGAGTAAATCGAAGAAAACGACGCTGGATTCTCTCAATTCGGATTACATGAACTCGTTAAAAGGGACACCACGCTTAGCTAGCGCACGAAGGGGGCGAACGTAAGGGATTAGTGATCTGGTCACGTATGGGTTACAAACGATGAGTTTGCTTTGGTAATTATCTCATCGATATGCGAGCGGAAATTAAGCTCCTGGTCACATAATAATATGCCAAGGTCACGGATAGTCTGAACAAGGGATATAGGTTGGCTGTGGAGAACGTAAGTTCGGGGAGTAGACTTGTTGCACTTACGTAATAAGATAATAGCGAGACAGAGTTTTTTATGGGGTCAGTGTTGAAAATGAGGTCTAATTGAATACCCATATAGATGGAGACCCCATTAACTTAGCATAAGCTAGAGTTTGTGAGCTCATCCAAGAAGAGACATTTTTTACTGGAGTTAGGGTTTGCGATAAAAAAAGATTCATCTTCTGACTAAGTCTATAGCAGTTAAGGTAGATTGAAATCGCCGAATACGATGAAATCGTATCAGATAAGTTAGTTATCTAAGGATCAAATATGATAATTATTTGATCAATCGCATTGATAGCGAGTTGGTAGCATTCGATTGCGTGCTTCGGTAGGATGTAAAAACACATAACGTACAGGTACTCTCAGGGAAGTGTTATCTTTATTGAAACGTAGTCAAGCTTAGAAAAAGTAGAAACAGCGATTGGAGAAGAGTTTAGGTCATTGTAGACGGCCAATAGGACACCTCGACAAGGAGAATCATCATTGGGACGGGTAAGATTGTAGTCTCGTAAAACATTGAAACTAGGGTGGAATAATTCCTGATTCTTTACGTCGAGAATTAGATTAGTTTCGGTCAGAGCGTAGACTTCAAATGGGAGAGCGTGAGATTAGCGCAAGACGGCCCGGATCTTATTGTAGATCGCAGTCGTTTTACGTTTTGATAGTAGAAGGTTAGGGGAATGTTATTTTGAGAGAGTGCAGGAGTGGATGGTTGAAACACTGGCAATGGTAGCACGTTATGGACGAACAAATTTGTCGTTGTCAGCTCTGCACCGTTGAAGGTATGAGATGAGTTAAGGTCGTCTGAGACCTTTTGGGGAGACATATTGAAAATCTCGTGGAACTTGATATACAATATAAGTTCCTCAGACTTGTAAGGTCAGTAAGCAGACCTTTCTGCTGTATGGAGACCATGACGCTTGTTTTTGTTTTTCCCTCGTAACAAACTGAATTACGATAGAAGGAGACGTATATCCTCGTACGTCTTTTTTTCTCTAAGCCTAGAAAGTGCATAACGACATTCTGTTGTGTCAAAAGTTTGTTGTGTTATTTTAACTGTGGGAGGCAGAAAGGGGTTAAAAATGGGGCTGATAGACGAAGATTTTGAGGGCGATGCAGCGGTAATTGAAGGGCATTAGACACTTTTTCAGATGAGGGGCTTATAATATGGGACCTAATGAAATTGGGATATTTAGCTCCGGTTTTAAGATCGAAATTTGGGAGAGAAGTGCTGGTGGGGTCATGTGCAGAGGGGTTAGGCATTTCAGAGGAGTTATTGTGAGCGTTTGGGGTTAATTTGAAAGAGACGCGTTGATGCGGGGGATTGGGTGGAACGGAGGCAGCTGGTGCAATATAATTGGAAGACTGATGACGTTGGGTCGGGATGTGAGTGGGAGGGGCAATATATTAGCTTAAAATCTTCAATTAGAGTCAGATTTGGAACTAGATTTGGAAACGGGTTTCGATATAGAGTCAAGTTTGGGGCGGTTTAGAACAGGTTTTGGTATTTCATTAGAGTCCGGTTGGATTTGCGATAAGGTAACTTAGAATTAAGCTTCGTTTTAACCTGTTTCATGGTAGTTGTGTCGATCTATTTACAGATGCGCATGTTTTCAATGTCGAAATTACCACCAGCAGGGTTATTAGATAGCCACTCGTATCTAGCAGGGATACGTTTGCTGATTGTGATGTCGTATGTGCTTGCGAAGAATTTCGTGATCCAAGAAATATCAGCATTTTGGTGGGGGAGTATTTGATCAAAAATGTACTCATATCGGTTTCAATTTTTCCCAGTCTACGTCTCCATTCGGAAGGTGTCCATGTTGTACCAAAATGTTTGATTAGCTTGCGTGGGGCGGCGACGGGAGGAGTTGATAGTGAAACAGTTTCGGTCTCTTGGATTAAAGGGGAAACGGGGGAATTTGTAGATTAACTTAACCGTGGTGGACGAGAAGGTGGTGGTAAAAGTGGGTCGACTTCGCTTTCCAGTTATTCGGCCAAAATTGATGTATTGTAGTGGGCATCCTGACAGTGTTGGTAAATTGTCAATTTTGCTGCTTACTGTTTGGATATGATTCTTGATGTCGAAAATGGTTGATTTGAGCGGCAGCTAGATCGTCACCAGCACCGTTGATTCTATTAAAGATTACTTTGAGCATAGGATCAGACTGCATTAGAAATGGTTGTTTCTTTGAGGTAGATTTAAAATGAGTCTGAATGACTTAACGAAGGTTGTTTATCGATAAGCTCAATTTAAGGTTAGAGATATTTTGGGCGGAACAAACTGCTTTGAGATCATTGATCGCAGTATTCATCTTGACCAGACTTTCAGATTGTTTATCGATATTTGTGAGCTTGGACTTAATTATTTCGGTTGAGGACAGAACCGAGTTACCTAATTCATTAACATAACTGACACTACTTTCTAAATTGGACTGTTTCGTCGTGATCATTTTTGTGAGACTTTTTTAGAATGAATCATTAGAATCACTGAGGTACTTTGTAGAAAGCAACACGTGCGTTAGCGAAATGATCTTGCACTCGTCACAAAAGAATAGAAGGTTGACAGAGAACTCTGATGTTTACCGTATTCCTTTTATTTAATCCGAAACAAATTGCATGAAATGTTAAAATTGATTGATTATTCCACAGATGCCCTTACAATTAACAAAGTCAGCAATGTCATCAAAGATTGGGCAGTTAGTGATTTAGCAAGTCATGTCAATTTTATCAAAATTAAATGAAAAAGGTAAACAATGAACTTTACGCACTGTTATGCACTGCTAGTGGAAATTCAGCAAAATCGGAAAATTAGTCAACACTTGGGGTAATGAACTAAATATATGTGGAACCGATACCAGAAGTGGAACAGCGACAGTTATTGAGCGCGAAAGATTGAGGTCAGCCAAAGAGTCTGTCAGCACTTGTGGTAACGCAATAATGTCGCGGTACTGATATCATAGGTAGAGATGTGGGAAGGGAAGAAATAAATTATATTTAAATGCTTAAAAGTTTAATGCGGAGCAACACGAAAACACGTCCGAACACGACGAACAGAAGAAACTGAATAGTAGTTCTTAAAGAATTGGGTACATGTATGTGAACATTTTGGCCGAACACCATCACTTGCATAATATACTCAGTGGGCTTACGCTAACTGTCCCCATCCCTCCAAAGAATTCTTTGACATTGCTAATCTTCTTCTCTGAAGAGCAACTTCATAGCAGGTTTAAAGACTTGAACGCATGCCGCAAGTGCAGCTCGAACTACTTTATCATTTCCATACACAATCCAACCAAGAAGGGTCTTCAAAGCGCAGGGCTTTGATCTAGGCCAATCAACATTTTAGGTTTTGCACAGACCAGATTGTCCAGAGGAAGACCACGAAGATGTGGGTACAAATCTTTTAACTTGACGACATTGTATGACTGAGTAGGATGATCCAAATTTTTGACGGTGTAAACGTTCCATAATACATGCGATTTATTTTTGTTAACACTCGACACTGTTACCAAAGTTCGCACAATCCCTTCTCGACCATGGTCAGGGAGGAATCAACATCGAGGCATGCAAACGTGTCCACAAATTACCTGTCTCGACTATGAATCCTAATAGTCACGATCATGAACAGGACCGATAGATGGTTCATAATATGAGAGGAAAGAACCTGTGGTTGAGGAACAAACGTTGTTGCTGTCGTGTTCAACTCCGAATTGGTACTAGTTGTCATTTCGTGCAACATTGGGTCATGGCGACGGGAACAACCATTAATTCCATAAGTTCTCCTCTTGGCGCATATTTGCCAGTCATGTTTCGTCGGCTCCAGGCAAGTAAAACATGTAGATTTTTCCTTTACAAAAGCAAGTCTGATCGGCCGGCAAAGTCTTGGAATTCGCAAACAGGTACAGAGGGTGATAGTCCTTGACATATTTTACACATAATGGAGAGCAGATAGCTAAAGACGATGTTTGATGTGTCAATACTTGACGAGAAGTATAAGGAGATCTTTGCTTCTTTTTTTCCATCAGAAATTGACTTTGTTAGAAACGGAGGTAAATCAACAACTTTTCTGTAAGAAATGAATAAAGTTAACTTCTGGCACAAGTGCTTGCTTCTTCTACTACTCCCGGTACAAATCGGCTCCCATCTTCGAACTCAGATTTATCAATACATACCCATTTCTGAGATCTTATTTGACTGCCCAAAACGAATCTTAGGATCACACTTTGACATCAGATTTGGTAGATTTAATTAGTCAGTAATCAAGTCATGACTGAGAACGTAATAACGGCCATATATGATAGGAACGGATTTCATGATTGCGTTAGCATCTGATGAATATTTCAGACGATCGCTCACCAGTTGGTACGCCTCACCTTTCAATGCCAAAACGTTATTTTGGTTTGAAATTATTTAGGGGGTGTCCGTGGTGTAGTATGCATACACTTCTCAAGCAGAGGGTCGCGGGTTCGAATCCCGTGCAAGGAAATTCTCTGAAAAAGTCTTTTCATAGAATTTGTATGTAGTTATATGAAAATCCCATCAACGTCAACTCTGACATGAAGGCATAACACTGATGTTGGAGAGGTTGCTGGCTGGGCTTAATTTAACGAACTAACAACTAGCACGTACT
Source organism: Volucella inanis (assembly GCA_907269105.1). Classification (NCBI taxonomy): domain Eukaryota; kingdom Metazoa; phylum Arthropoda; class Insecta; order Diptera; family Syrphidae; genus Volucella; species Volucella inanis. The sequence goes on along the minus strand of OU026153.1, from coordinate 123,973,149 downwards.
AAGTCCCACTGGTTGAGGATGCACTGGCTCCAGTTTGACAAACACCTCTGGAAAAATACCAAAACCTATTACACCTGAGTTTCAAACTACTACACCACCCGCCCGCGCCCTGAAGAAAAGCCAGTTAAAGGGTAGTCATATCCCCTTGGTGCGCGAGCGGTATTATAAAAAAAAAATAAAAAATTTTCAGTAAACTAGCCATCTAATTTTTTTTGAAAAGAAGTATCTCGACAAACTACTTGCCTACAAACTAGTGCCATTATTTTCATTATTTTCTCACCGCGGTCTCGCCATTTACTTGCGTAGCTATGGGGCTTAACAAACTCCACCACAATGTTATCCCTGTTCCAATTCGGAATTTAACTTTTGTTTTTATCAATTTATTCACTACTGCTATATTTACAGAAGTAGGGATAGCAATATCTAAGCTAAGGTAGGTGTTCAGAACTGCTGGAATTGATTTTGTGGACAGCATCCACCAATTAATTTCTCAAATCTGGTCAGAAGAGTGTATGCTTGTTGAACGAAATCTCAAAAGCGTATGCCAGATCCGCAAAAAGGGAGATTCCCTCAACTGCGTCAAATATGGAAGTATAAGTCTGCTCAACATCTGATGCATCTTATCTGTCATATTACGTGAACGCTTGAAAACCTTAGCTAATAACCTGATTGGCCCCTATCAGTGCGGTTTCAGACCAGGAAAGTTCACAATCGATCAAACCTTCACTCGCCGGTAAATACTGGAAAAATCACGAAGTCAAAATCAATACCCACTATCTTTTCATTGATTTTAAGCCGCATGTGACAACATTTATAGAGACGAGCTATATGGTATAGAGCCTTGTCTAGTTTTGGCATCTCTGCCAAGATCATACTTCTGTGCCAAATGACAATTGAGAACGATTGCTTATCCGTCAAAGTCAGTAATGACTAGCGATGCCTTTGATGTCTCGTCACGTCGCAGCCGACAACTATAATTTCGAGGTAGTAAAAGACTGTCTACTTTGGCTCTACTTTAATTCTGCCAAAAATACCTCAAGAGAAATAAAAGAAGAATCGTTCTTGCAAGTTGCTGTTTCTTTGGGCTAAGAAGGCAATTGTCGATAAAGCCTATCGAAATAATTTACTGATGGAACAGATTTTTTCTTATGTTCTATTTCATACTGTTTTTATTGCTTCGACTTTCATCCTTATGTTAATAAAGTTAGTTCGTCTGTATACTCCAACCGGTGCATTTCATTCACTTCTCCTTTCCACAGTACTTTTTTACTCCTACAATACCTTATGCCTAATGATGATGATGATGACCTTAATCATTCCAGTCATACTTTATGGCACTGAGGCATGAACTATCGAAAGCTAATGAAGGTATCCGAGATCATTTCGACAGAAAAATATTCGGTCCCGTCTGCGTTGACATACTTTGGAAGAGAAGATTCAACGCTGACATCGACCTAGTGAAAACTGTGCCTCAGTGGCCTTAGATGGCTAGGATATGTAGGGCGAATGGACACCAATGCTACGGCCCCCAGAGTCTTCGACAGACGACGTAGAAGAGGAAACCTTTGGTGGTACGAAATATAAAGAAAATTCAATTGACTTGGAGTGCACAACTGGAGGCAGTCAGTTAAAGGCCGGACGAACTGGAGAGATTTGTTAACTGAGCCCTTTATTCTCTTACATACACAATTGTGGCTGGATTAAATATTCTGGACAGACAACACCCGAATGACAGTTTTGTAAACATTAAAGTCTTTTTCATTAGTCATTAGATAATAAGTATAGGGTTGTTCCATAAGTTCTGCGGTTTTAAGGCTTTTAATACATTCTGGAAGAGTCATAATGCCTCTTTTGTAAAAGTCAGCAGAATTATGAGTAAAAAAGTTTTCCAGGTATGTTTTCATCTCACCTTCGGAATTGAATTGCCTTTCGTTCAAATTGTTTTGAAGAGAGTGGAATAGATGGTAGTCAGAAGGCGTAAGGTCTGGATAGTACGATGGGTGCTGCACAATTTCCCAGCAAAATGAATTCAGCATTTTTTTTGTCACTAAAGTTGTGTGTGTCATGATGGAAAACAACGCCCTTCCAGTTCGTCAACTCTGGCCGTTTTTCTTCCACTCTCTGCTTCAAAGCAATATTTAATATTTGTTGTCTGATTGTGTGGAAGTAACTCGAAGTAAAGGACATCCTCACCAGTCCCACCAAATGCTAAACATAACCTTTTTGGGTTGCAAATTGTATTTACCGACCTATTTCGGTGTTTTATCAAAACGCACCACTCTTACGCTGAATGTTGTTGTAAAGTACCCATTTTTCGTCTCCCGTAACTACTCTTTTCAGGAAAGCTTCAAGTGAGTTCAATCTCAACAAAGACTCACAGACCATTATGCGATTCATAATCATTATTTCACTGTGTTTGTGAGAAACCTAAATATCTTAAATAGCCTTTTAGTCCTTGCGAAATGGTTGTATGGGCGATATTAAACTTTAACTGTAGCCAAAATTTGATTGTGGTTTGTAGTGGGTGGACGTCCAGGATGAACAGCATTAGCAAGGTCTGTATTTCTTGAAGGATAGTGTGTAAACAAACGCTGACAGGTGTCACGGTTTATAGTCGAACCTCCATACATGCTGCAAATCTCCCGTTGCATCTCTGTCGCTTTGACACCTTTTTTAAAGAAAAAAAGCAAAATATGCCAAAAATGCATTTTCTAATCCTCCATTTTTTTTTAATATTGAACACTTAAAAACGATAAACACTTAAACCTCAGAACTTATTGAACGACCCAATAGATCAACTATTTAGTTCAAAGAGCTAGTGCCGAATGTAACCAGAAAAACTTAAACGGAAAACATGGCATAGAAATGTTGTAATCGGGTGATGGTATAGAAGAAACAAATTAAGTACTTTATCAGCAATTAAATGCAGTCTTAAGATATCACACTAAGTAAGATGTTTATTTCACTTAAGTTTTTTAATTCCTCGGTAAAAAAGAAGAATATTTCTTGGAGCTACGGTTGAATACCTCACAGATGCTAAGTAAAGCTACGAAGTATGTGGTCAGTTGGATAGAGATTAAGCGCATAACCACTTCTAAAAACAATATATTTTTGGAACTTTATAACAGTAAAAGTGCTTTAGAGGAAGTACCTTTTCACTATTTTATTTTATTAGCAATAATTAAAGGTTGAATTTTCTTGCCGTGAGTATCGTCCACGCTTACGTGGATTGATTTGATTTTTAAATTGACGTATTGTAATTTGCGCACCTCAATTCAGTCCACTACCAATTTCAAAACCTAGGTAATTAAAAACTGAAACTCTTTTAATAATAAAACATTTGTGAGTGCAGATAACTTCATTATTATACGTACTGTAACAACTACCTTTTCCACAAGCAACCGACCTTAATAGCGTGTGTTAGCACTTAGGGTTATGGTAGTTTAAATTAGGAAATACAGTATAAATTCTCTAAAGATAAAAATATATCAATTTGGTCTTATTACTTATGACAAGTTTATGCATATCAAACCAATGTATAATAAAACACATAAATTTGAAAGTGAACTTTAAATTTTTATTATTGGTTAAAAGAACAATTCATGGCATTTACTTTTTGAAAATGATGTCATGTAAATGTTGGCCATGACTACTTCTGAGGTAGTCCATTCAAAAGTCCAATTTTGCGCGACTCGTTCGAGCATAGCGATTGCTATCTCGCGGATAACACGAGTAATGTTAGCTTACAAAGAATCAGTCATAGCTGGCTTATTCCTGAAGACCTAAGACTTTGCATATCCTCAGAAAAAATAGTCTAAAGGTGTGATATCGCACGATCTAGGCGGCTAATTTACCGTAGCAAAACGTGAAACTAAGTGCTCACCAAAATGATTTCTCAACAAGTCCATTGTTACATGCGCTGTATGGCTCATAACGCTGTCTTGTTGAAATCAGAGCTCACTGAGACCATGTGCTTCAATTTCAGGAAGCACATACTCCGTCAACAGGGCGCCATAACGGTTACCATTGACGGTAACATTCTGATTTGCCTCATTTTTGAAGAAACCATACACCATACCGTTTTTTTTTTTTTTTTTTTTTTAATAGATGGTAGCTCTTCGTACTCTTCGGGTTGCTCATCAATCCAAGAACGGCAATTTTGTTTATTAATGTATCCAATGAGCCAGAAATGGGCTTCATTACTGAACAAAATTTCACGATAAAACACCTCACGTAAAATACGCCAAGTCAAGCTGCTGAGTACGACAACGAATCAATTCGTCACGGACTTCGCGTGCACTCTCAGTTACAGCTGATATAGTCTCTTCACTACGTGCTGGATGTGGTCTAACCGTTCAAGTATCATCCACTAATGTAAACTGGGACTCAAATTTGCGAATGGTATTGGCAATAGTGGTTTCAGTAGGTCGATTATGCGCACCGTAAGTTCCTCGAATCGCACGAAAAACATTTCTCACAGAACGCTGATTTTCGTAATACAGTTGAACAATTTGAAAACGCTGTTGTTGTGTGAATCTTTTCATGATGACTTGCCAAACGATACTGAACAAAAATGACAAAGCAGTTTGATAGGAGTCACGCGTGATCTGTCAAAAAAAGCCTATTGAAAATCAAACCTCACGATGAAGTACCCTATACAAGTACTGTTCATAATTGTTTTTTTTTTTCTTTTGTTTTGTTTATCATAATTCTCGTTGTTATTAACGGAAATACAACTGTTGTTGTATCCATTTGTGACATGTGACTATTTCTAATATCATTCTTCAAACTTTTACTTATTTTTGTCTTTAAATTTTGTAGGTGAATATTAACTTCACTGATACAGACTGCTCAAATTTAGCCAGAAATTATAGCGCATAGAAAATCCATGATATTGGCTGGTGAACCTCATCAGCACCACTTCCAAATCTTTTTGACGTTAAATTTTTTTTTTCGTTCCTTTAATGCGTAATGTGTTAATTTTTCTTTTAACGTCAGCAATTGTAGCTTCTATTTAAATTTTTGTGTACATTTTTAAAAGTTCTCTTTGTGCTATATTTTTTTTTAACTTTATTTATATAAAGTGGATTTATGGGATTCCACAATTCCGGGTGGGCTTCTTCAGCTTCTATGAAGGTACGCAGCACTTCACTATCTTCAACACTAACTAAACTAAAAGATTCCTCGTTATCAGTCATGATAATATACATGTTGCTGCACCGGCTGCATAAATCGAAATGAGTAATGACGAGGTATGAACGTAAATACCTTACATGGTCATTACTAAGGACAATACTGAAGGCAATGACATTACTATCGACCATACATGATCATTATAATTGTTAATATTTTGCAGTTACCAGGTGCACCGGTATGAAGTGAGCGTCAAGATACAAATGTCTCGATAGGGAACATTTATTGTGAACGGGCCTTAATTTTTGTTTTATTTGGTTGCTATGACACCTGTCAAACATATTTAATATACATCAAGTCATTGAGCAAACAACATCATATTTTTTCATCGTGTTAAAAATGTCGAATTTTGTACCAGAAAATGATGACTTGCGGAAAGCATTAATTTTTTGTTGTCATTTTAATTAAAGTGGCATGCTTTATCAGAAGCAACATGCAAAAGATGGTTTTAACGGTTCAGAGATAACGATTTTGATGTGAGAAATGAAGAACGTGGTAGACCACCAAAAACGTTTGAAGACGCCGAATTGCAAACATTATTGGATGAAGATGACACTTAGAGTCAGAATGTTGCATAACAAATAATTTCTAATCGTTTAAAAGCTATGGGAAAGATTCAAAAGTCTGGGAAATGGGTACCACATGAATTGAATGAAAGACTTCTACCTCAAAAACATCAAACATCATTGTCACAAGACTACGCTTGGGACACACAGTCTTTACACACCAGCACTTACTTAAAGGCACCTCCCCCCCAACATGCAACACCTGCACTAGACAGTACGACATCAACAACATTCTGGGGCTCGCCCACTGGAATTAAAACACACATCCATCAGTCTGTCCATTGCTCAAATTCCCCACTTGTAAAAATATAACCCTTATCCACAATTTCATCGGAAATATAAACATAGACATTTAAATATGTACAATAGAGCCGTAAGCCCTGGCAGCTAGCGCTCTATACCTAAGTTAATATGTAATATAATTATATTCTAGTAAATTATAATAATAATAATAATAATAATACTTTCCCATTAAAAATTAGTATTTTATTTTTACAAAATATGCTATACCGGTACACCTGATATATTGACTACACACACCTTACACACTACTGATCGTGTAAGTACCGCTTTTGGACATACGAAAATGATCGCTGAAAGAGAAATAAAAATGAAAGAGGACGTGCAAACACACCCATTTTCATTCTCGCACTCTATCTGTGCATGTGGCCGTTGGCCAACTGTTTTCAATAGCACTATACTTAAAGATTTTAATATACACTAATCTATTAGTCCAGCGAGTGTTTATAGTAGTGTTAACCTTCAAAGACCAAAACCAAAAACAGTTTTGTGTGTTAATAAAGTATTGCTTTATTATGAAAAAATACCAAAGCTTTTCTTGATAAAAATTATTCGGACTTTGCAGCAGGAAAATCAACCGTTTAGATTGATGCAACGATACACGCAAAAACGACGAGAACGTGAAAAAAGTTCACAAAATAATTATAATTAACCGAAAAATGAAGATGATCGAGATAGCTGAGACTCTGAAGATATCAGAAGATCGTGTTGGACAAAGAACGAAAATTGGTAACATTACTTGTATTGACTGGGAACAAATCGAGTGAGTACATATCGTCAATACGAGTAATATTATCGTCAACGAGAAGGTTTTTATTTAAAGTGAATCGAAATAGATTCCAAAATAAAAAATAACGAAGATAGATTATTATTAATCTGTTTTTGAAAAGTTTTCCTGTGGAAGATATGAGTTCCACGAACACATAATTAATTAAACTACCAGCGGGAGGTTTAGTTATCGGGTAACATCTCAAACCAATTTTTGCATATATGGCAACACCTCCATCAGATCTACCTAGACATACCTACTTCATTGTGACTCTCGCCTGTGGAAGTCGGCCACATATCTAGCATAAATTATGACAAGGGCATAAGGTAAGCGGCAGAAAATACAGCAGACGTAAAGTTAATCATTTTTAACTATTATTTTAACAATTATTATACATATAAGTAAATTTAAAGGAAAAAAATAATCACTTAAAGCAGTATAGTGCTCTATCGAACAAATGGAATCTGATCAGTTAAATGTTTTTGGAAAGCTAGATGAATTTTCTGTTCAACGGTGTATAACAAATTAAACAAAAGTCTTTTTTATTACGAAACAGAGGCTCTCAAAATCTAACTTTTCCTTAAAAATAAATTACATCTCATTCTTTTTTACAAAAAAAAAATGCAGTGATAACTTACAACAGATTTTTGACATATTCTTTATAAGAGTATTTTTTTATAATTAACCCAGAAACATCTCATAATTATCGCTGTTTCGGAGGTAGAGACAAAATAAAAATATAGATGTGCAATACGGCATAGAGACAAACATGCCTATGCAACAATACTCCTTATATTGATAGCAAAAAAAAAAAAAAAAAACTGTTAAATGAATTCTGTTAAAAGTAAAAATTCTGAGATTCCACTTCGAGTTTAGAATGTATTATTATGCTACAGAAAGACCTCGTGAGTACCAACATCGGTTTCCAAACAGAACTCCGCATGATTTTGTTCTTTTCTAACACGTTTAACTGAATTAGCGGTTGTGGAATTAATGATAACGTTAATGCGCTCAACCAATTTCAACCATACTATGGAGTCGTAAATAATCCTGCATATGATTCCATTTTAAATGAATTTCATTCAGATAAGTATAACGCGTACCGATCGTCTGGTCCCATATCTTCAAAAAAGAATTGAATTTTGCAACTATTTTGTTTTCTTACTACAAACCTCAATTCTATTATACAAAAATATTCTGTGGACGTATGAATCTACTTTTACAAGAAAAGAAGTAACAAATATGTATGTGAAGATCTGCGAGCAAGTGAAAGACCACTACAGGCCATCAAGTCGATCCGAACAAGCTGCGGAAAATGCATTCCTTCTGCAAAATTTTCAAAATTTGTCGCCTGGCCACATTTAGGCGTAAAGATATCGAACGTGTAAAATCTTTTTTTTAGAACTTAACACTACTTTTAAAATGCCGGAGCACTTGTTAAGTTTGTTCGGGAAATTGGATAGAAAGAGAGAGAACGATGTTGGGCTCAGTGGTTATTTCGCTCCATGGGTGGCGTCCAACATTTAATGAGGAGACTTAATTATTAGTGAAGTTGGCATGTTGTTGACTTCTAGTCAACTATTCATCTTACTAGATTTTTGTTGAATGCAAAAAATGAGTGTCTTTCGGACGAAGCTGGGACTCCAACACCGAATCTCCCGATTGGAAAGCCAGTCCATATTTCTGTAGTATTGGTAAACACCCTTTGATTAAGGGCACTTCGTGAAGAAAATTTTCGTTGATACTCTGCTCACGCCGCTTTAGCACTGCCATAACAAAATTTATAGACATATTTATATGCATATTCTTCACTTGAATACTCTACCTAAAAATAGCCATATTCGGGATAAATTTATTTAACCTTATCCCTTTAAAACTGTAAGCCCCAGGTAGAAACTTTGTATTGTGAATTTGTGTGTTAAATTATGGCGTTTTAAAATAATATAAAAGAAAGTAAAAATTGTTAGTACACTTTTCTGAGATAAATTTGACCCTCCCAAAAGTTTAATAAAAAAAATAAAAAATATTGTGTTTGAAGACTAACATCTCGAAAATTAAAGCATGGATAGTAATAGTGTTTATATATGAATAAACTATGAATCAATTGGCTATCAATCGAGCCCAACTTAATTGCTCTAAATTTAATACACCAGAAGTTATATTTAAATAATTGTTGGTCCCTACTACTCTAAAGGAACTTTTTTAAACACCCTTAAATTCAGTGGGTGTTGAAGATAGTCCCCCCCCCCTCCCCCTTCTATACGATTTTTTTCATTACATGTACCAATGAATTAGACCCCAAAATATCTATGTCCGAAACTAGACCACCCTGTATATATTCAAATAAAGAAAAATCATCATTTGGTGTTGGTTTGGTGGTATTTTTAATTTCCACAGCTTCATCAATGAGTACGCTAAGCAAACACATCGTAGAAACTGACGAATGTTATTTTTGTTTTTTAGTTGAAGTCGCGCAGGTAGACATTTGAGTGCGAGTTTAATCCAACGTCGAATAAATAGTAGTTTATTGTATTGTGAGTATTTGGCAAGTAAGGTTAGTATGAAGTTCATTTCATAAGCAGATCGGAATTTTATAATAATCGCAGAAGTGTCAGGTCAAAGACAGTTACGAAAAATATCATTTAAAACTAGCGATTTTACATTAATAACATGGCATATATAATTATTGGAATAGTTTTTAATTTTCACTCGGAGTGATAAGGATCCCGAATAAAACCGCGTTCCTTTTTTTTTTTCTTTTCAAATTCATCCTTATCAGGCCTGTGATAACAGTTTGGGTTGTTGGGTTGACATTAGATACTGCGGTTTTGATGTCGAAAATTTAACTTTTAAAGAATTTTATAGTTTCAGGCAGTGTAATTATTATCCAATAATTGCAATTCATTTATAGAATTCAACAAAGTGAGAGCCAGTTCTGGACACTAGTTTATCATTCTTCCGAATTTTTATTGAAATAAGTGATATTAATAACTCATGCCTGATTCATAAAGGCGAGAGTGATAACGAGTTAAGTGCGACCTGTCCAAACAAAGGAAATGTATGAAGTATGGCGTAAGATTCATCGCCACGCAATGCTATGATTTCAAAAAATTAAAAAACTCTCGCGGCGTCACAATTGAATTTGGAGTTCGATGCATGGAAAATGCGGTTGTTTGAGTTTTGTGAAAAAAAAAACTTTTATGTAAGTAAATAAAAACTTGTGAATTAAGAAAAAAAATAATAATAATAAATGAATAAGTTAAGAATTGCAATAATTAATCGACGCCATTAAAGCAAAACCCCTCATTTATAATAAAGGAGATAAGTATTATAAACACTTTTCTATGAAGGAAACAATAAGCAAAGAAATTTCCGAAAGTGTAGGAGCTGATGGTTTGTACACACATTCATACTCGTATGTATTTCATTTAAAATATTTTTCTCTTTCTAGAAAAAGATTTCAGAACTGTGGAAGTCATTAACAGTCCAATTTGTGAAGGCAACAAAAGAAATGAAAAATAATTCAGGACAAGAGGCCACGGGTAAAAAATCTACAAATATTACGACCGGATTCCATTGAAACCAGAAAGTAAGTGATAGAGAAATCTTATTAAATACTATTAAAATAATGTCATTCGAGCGCGGTTGGGATTAAACGCCGAACCATCCGATTGAGAAGCTAATATACTTGAGCCACTGGCTACTTAGCAGCAGATGGAAGCCTTCACATCTAAATGACCAACAGCACTTGAAAAACTTAATCGACAAACGTCGATTTTAAAATGTCCACTTGGTGGAACTATCAAAAATTGCAAACACTTACTAATGGAACCTCTTTTTTCAAACTGCAACTTGTTTTGTAAGGCAAAACCTTTTGGAACCTTTTCATACATTTGTCAACAGTGTTCCGCATATTTTCTGAGTTATAAATCTACCCAATATGACACACCTGCAGTACATTTTTACAATATAAAAAATGCCAGCACGCAGATCATAGAATTTCGAAGACTACGCAATCAAATTTAAACCCTATGAAAACGTGTTCCTAACCATCTTCAACGTCGTAAGATACGACATAATATTCTGAATTAATGCGACGGCTTACACATACCACCTTGATCAAAAATTTATTCAGAAAATTAAAAATACAAGTTTATTCATCTAAATCTATACTGTCCCCTTCAAAGTAATCCCCATCGATGCAACACACTTATGCCAGCGCTTGATCCAATCCTCGAAACATTTTTATATTCGGTTTTCGGTATGTCCATCAGTGCTTCCTGCGATTTTTCCATTACTTCCTCTCGGCTGCTGAAACGCGTTCCCCGTAGTAGTTTTTAACTCGATTGAACAGAAAAAAGTCACAGGGAGCCAAATCAGGTGAATTCGGTGGCTGTTGGATGGTATTTGTTGCATTTTCGTCAAAAAATTAAGAATAGTGATGACATTGTGCGACGGTGCGTTATAATAGTGCAAAATCCACATGTTTTCTGCCAACAATTCTGGTCTTTTTCGTCGAATTGCTTCACGCAAACATCTCATAACGCCCAAATAATACTCTTATTTTACTGTCTGGCCTTCTGGCAAAAATTTATGATGCACTACACCGTTGTAACCAATGAAAACATTGAGCATTGCCTTCTTTTTTGACTGAAAACGACGTGTTTTTTTTTTTGGTGAACGCCATTCACTTGCTCTATGTTGGATTGCGTGTCGTACTCATAAACCAACGTCTCGTCTCCAGTAATGATCCTTTTGATGAATGTGGGATCGGATTCAGCCTCGCAAATCATCTCTCTTGCGACGTCATCACGATCTCTTTTTTGCATGAAATTGAGGTCTTTTGGCACCAACTTTGCTGCTAAACGACAGAAACCCAAATTATTACAAAGATGTCTTGGGTGGATACATAGGCAATGTTCAAGTCCTCCGCTATTTATCTGATGGTCAATTTGCGGTTATTGATCAACATTTCTTTTACTTCATCAATGTTTTCGTCGGTTTTCGCTGTCGATGGTCTGCCACTGCATTCATCATCTTCGATTGACTCACGACCACTTTTGAACCGCTCATGCCACTGGTAAACGGCCGTTTTCTTTAGAGAATCCTTGCCGAAACAATTTTTAAACATTTCCAACGTTCGCACATCATTAAACTTGTATTAAATTTAATACAAGTTCGTTGTTGAAAATTTAAATCCATTTCTAAAACACACAGATTTAGGTGTACTCTTAGTTACGTAACTTTTGCAAATGTCAAGCTATGACGCTAAGATTTAGAAGGAATGTCAACAACAGCTGTGCCAACTTAACAAAAAAAAAACAGAACTCAAATCGGAACAAGGTGATATTTACATATCGCCGAAGTTGTAGAATGGTCACGGCCATATTATTACTACACCACACCCAAACCGAAACAAGTTTCCGATATAAAACATAAATCTGATAAATCGATGGATGTTAAATTTTAAGAACTTCTTATGTTGGTAGTCCTGAGTTATTATAAGTTCGTAGAAAATAAAGTTGTTGGACAGTCTAATATACTCGTACACATGACAATGTGCAATATTCTTAATAAATCCCATCATCAGCAAATAATGTTTTGAACTGCAACATACCTTGAACATTTTTTGTCTCTATTTATGTCATATAAGCATTATTTTTGATTTTAAAACTATTTTTGTTACTCAGTCAAACAAGACACTTATTATATATCGGGTTTTCCAATAGGGACTTGACAACTTTGAATTTAATTTGTGAACGCACTCTTTCACTAATCATCAAATTGTCACTGTCAATTTATTCAGTAAACTCAACATTTTCATCATGGTAAAGTACACTAACGAGCAACGTCTGCAAATTATAAAAATTTTCTACAGATATTCAGAGTCGCAAAATCATCTTCAGTGACGAAGCTCATTTTTGGCTCAATGAATCATCACTTCATCCACAAAAAATAACTGTTTGGTGCGGTTTGCATGCCGTCTGCGTTATTGGGCCATATTTTTTGTCGACGATAACGATCATCACGTTACCGTGAATGGTCAGCGTTATCGCGCCATGATCACAGATTATTTTTGGCCCGAATTGGAAGATATGGACTTGGAAGACATGTGGTTTCAACAGGATGGTGCCACAAGCCACACAGCACACGCTACAATAGATTTATTGAAGAGTAAGTATGGTGAGCGTGTTATCTCAAGACATGGGCCAGTCGATTGGCCGCCTCGTTCGTGCGATTTAACGCTTGACTATTTTCTGTGGGGCTACATTAAGTCATTGGTTTATGCCAACACGCCGACGACGTTGGAAGAGCTCTGAACCAACATTGAACGCGAAAAAGCGGCCGTTTCGGCAGAAATGTGTGGCCGCGTCGTTGAAAATTGGTTTCAACGAATCGACCGCTGCAAACGTGCCCGCGGTGACCATATGAACGAAGTCGAGTTCCATTCATAAATGTTTTGATTGTACTTCAAGTCAATAATAAAGTTTTTGAAATATCTCAAATGGTTTGCCTTTTATTTAAATAAAAAAGTTGTCAAGTCGTTATTAGAAAACCCTATATAATTCACATACGAGTAAGTCCGCATAAAGATCTTATTATCATCATTTGTTTTTGTGTTTTAGATTTAGTCTAGCAAATTCTGTCACCAATCACGGTACAAGAACCGTGATCTGTTTACCAAAAAAAGAAACGATTAAACAATCCCTTCATCACATCGCTTGTGTGACATACGCTTCTTCAATGAGATAGATTATGAGAATGGCTATGAGAAATTGTGAGCGTATGAAGATATGTATGGGTTTACAGTTTGGTGCGAATGAAAGTGAGATTGTTAAACTAATAGTTATAAAGAAGTGTACAAACGAGTGTAAAAAAAAATTATATAGTGTTATAAATCTTGTATCTAAATAAAAGTTTTATAAACATTTTTGGTGTATTCTAGATTGTGGAACCACCCATGATGTACATGCCCAGCTATATCACAGTTAATATGGACGCAGATGAAAAGTCTATACAAATTGTAAACTTATGCTTAATCCATGGAAACAACACATGTAAAAAAATACACGACTTTGTCTTTACTGCAAGCCAAATAAAATCCGTAAGCTTATATAAACGGGATGACAGATGTGCCTATTTGTATGTTCATCATAACTCGGATGATTTTCAAATATATTTTCCTACAACTGAATGCCGGAAAAAGTTTTATGAGCTTATTTTGGAAATGGCGTCAGACCAAGAAGTATTCGTTAATCTTTCAATAAATGAAACACAAATTGAAGTAAGATCTACAAGAAGATATTTAATTATGTGTTTTTATATATATACGTATATATGTAATATATTTTCCTTTTCTTTTAGTATGAGTATGATTTTGACGATCAAAATAGAAGAATCGTTTTAGGAAGGGGTACCTATGGAATTGTTTATGCAGCAAGAGATCTTCAAACTCAAGTAAGAATTGCTATTAAAGAAGTACCAGAAAAAAATTCTCAAGATGTTCAGCCTTTGCATGAGGAAATTAAACTGCACTCTCAGCTAAGACACAGGAATATTGTTCAAGTAGATTTATGATACCCAAAAATATATTATCGCTAACAAATATATATAATTTTTTGTTTTCAGTATTTGGGATCCCTGTCAGAACATGGATACTTCAAAATTTTTATGGAGCAAGTTCCTGGCGGTTCTCTTTCAAATTTGTTAAGAGAGAAATGGGGACCTTTAAAAGACAGTGAGTCAACAATGGCATTTTATTCGAAACAAATACTTGAGGGACTTCGATATTTACATGAGCAAAAAATAGTCCACAGAGATATCAAAGGAGACAATGTTTTAGTAAATACATATAGTGGAGTTGTAAAAATATCGGATTTCGGAACTTCTAAGCGGTTGGCCGGAATAAATCCAATTATGGAAACTTTTGCTGGGACATTGCAATATATGGCTCCAGAAGTAATTGACCAGGGTTTTCGGGGATATGGACCAGCGGCAGATATCTGGTCATTTGGCTGCACTAATGTTGAAATGGCTACAAGTAAACCCCCCTTTATTGAATTAGGATCTGCTCAAGCTGCGTTATTTAAAGTGGGGTTTTATAAAAAACACCCTATTATACCATCAGAGTTGTCAACAATTGCTAAAAACTTTATTCTTCGGTGCTTTGCAATTAATGTACAAGATAGGCCGACTGCCGCAAGTCTTTTAGAAGATCCGTTTTTATCAGAGTATATTATAAGAAAAAAAAATTAAATTAATTCTAAAGATTTATTTTCTTAGTAAATATCCGAAACTTCGCATTGGAAACAACATGAATGATTTTAGTAGAAGCATATCTGTTCCAGCTGAGCGTATAACAAGTAAATCCATTTTAATACCTAAGCAAAATTCAAATAGCAACTGTAATACACCTACCACACCAGAGCTAGAGTAAGTTTCAATATTTGAATTATTATATATAAACATTAATTCATATGTGTGTACGTATATTTTTCCCGACATATTATGGTTCACCATAACCTAGTTTCTCCTACTTATATTCCCCACGATCTAGGCGGCCAATTTTTCGTAGCCAAACGTGAAATCACAAAAATGATTTCTCAACGAGTCCATTGTTTCAAGCGCTGTATGGCCCGTAGCGCCGTCTTGTTGAAACCAGAGCTCACCGAGACCATGTGCTTGAATTTCAGGAAGCACATAGTCCGTTTACATGGCGCGATAACGGTTACCATTGACGGTAACATTCTGATTTGCCTCATTTTTGAAGAAATATGGGGCAATAATTCCACCAGCCCATAAACCACACTATACCTTTTTTTTAGTGGATGTAATGGTAGCTCTTGGTACTCTTCGGGTTGCTCATCAGCCCAAACACGAAAATTTTGTTTATTAACGTATTCATTGTTCATCACTGAACAAAATTTCACGATAAAACACCGGACTTTCATTGAGTTTTTCCAAAGCCTGAATATATGAAAATTTAAGTCGCCTGGCTTAAATTCTTGCACAAGTTGAGTTTTGTACGCTTTTAGGCAGAGATCCTCACGTAAAATACGCCAAGTTGTCGAATACGCCAAGCCAAGCTGCTGAGAACGACGACGAATCAATTCGTCACGGTCTTCGCGTACACTCTCAGCTACAGCTGCTATAGTCTCTTTATTACGTGCTGGATGTGATCTACCAGTCGAGTATCATCCACTAATGTAAACTGGAACTCAAATTTGCGAATGGTATTGGCAATAGTGGTTTCAGTAGGTCGATTATGCGCACCGTAAGTTCCTCGAATCGCACAAAAAACATTTCTCACAGAACGTTGATTTTCGTAATACAGCTGAACAATTTGGAGACGCTGTTGTATGTGAGTCTTTCGATGATGACTTGCCAAACGATACTGAACAAAAATGAGAAAGCAGTTTGATAGGAATCATGCGTGATCTGTCAAAAAAAGCCAATTGAAAATCAAACCTCACGATAAAACACCCTATAGAAGAACGTAAGAACCTTCGTTTGGGTACTATTTGTTTGTTTCATGTTTGTTTTTTGTTAAGCAAAACCTTAACAGATTAACCCGTTGTCCTCTTTTCCAGGAAATACAAAATTTCAGTCATAGATCCCTCCGCAATCAGCGGTACCAGCTTAGTCTTTTCCGATATCTGAGAATTTTTTGAGAGGAAACTAAACTGAAAACATAAAATTCAAGAAAAAGTTAAGAAAGTTACAGTAGCCTTATTCTCATACAAAAAAGCAATTGGGGACAAATGAGACCTTCAACCTCGCATTAACCACTGGCATTAAGTTTCGGTTATAAGACCGATACTTACCTACGTGGTGGTTATCTGGTGGACGGCCTCAGACAATACAGTCATTTCCAACAAACTTTACACTCTTCGAAATTTTCGGTAGGCAAGTTGCTGCTGCTATTTTTGAAATACGATAGAAATCCAAATAAAAAAACGCATATTCCCTGCGACTTAATGAAATTATTCGCGTAGACATTTACACTAACAGTAAACACAATTTTATCAATTTTTATCGATAAATTTTCGAAACATGCGGTATTTTCTTTCTGGAAAACAGAAACTATAAAACGTTAGTAGAAACAATAAGGCAATTTATTTCAATAAAAGGAAAAATGAAAAAGTTAGTTGGTGACAACAAATTCAATAGCATTCGCATCAAAGGATTTTTTAAAAATGAAGCTATAGTTCATTTTGTAAACCAAATAATTATACAGCGAATGCCATACAGAAAGATTAAACAGCACACTAACGGAAAAGATTATTTTCACTTAACATAGAAAATAAAATTCCCATTAGAGAACATATGTTTAAGGCTGTTGAATACTATACCCACTCATTTCATTCCACAATTAAAGCAAGGCCAATTGATGTTCAAAACTATAAAGTTGATATTAAATTAATAAAAACAGGTATTGAGAAGAAAACAGTTTGTTCTATAACTAAGGTTAATAAAGATAGGGAAAACTTCCATGAAATTTCGAAAATACGCATTAAAAGAAGTACATGAAAATAATATTAAACGAGCGTTAAAATTTTCAGATAACCCTGATATGGATGCTGGTCCTAACCATACTCTCCTTTGATGAAGGAACTCTTGTGATGGAAAGAAATGATACAGATATAGGATTCGCGGAAATTAAAGTAGATGAAGTTGAAATTGTAAATCAGTTTGACATTGTTTTGCATATAAATAGTCCTCTCGAAACTTTTGTCATCGCTTTGGATATTGAACGTAATATAAATAACTTTACTTTAAGTAACAAAAATTTTCTCATACATATAAGTAAAAGAGGTCTTATTAACATGGTAGAAAATGGTTTGAAATGGCTCTTCGGTACTTAAGATGAAAATGATAGGGTAGAAATCGAAGAACAATTAAAGGAAAGAGAAGAAAACAATCATAATACAATAAAAGCAATAAATCAGCAGGTTAAAATCAACGAAAACTATCCCGACTGGAATTTTAAAAATCGATAATAAATTAAAAAGAAAGATGCAAATTTATTCGAATTAAAATTAATCACAAATTGTATTATAAAAAGAAATGGCAAATTAATCAATAAACAGTTCAATAATACTTGCGAAGAGAGAAATTTTATACTATCGAGCAATTACATTATAAGTTTTTCAAACTGTTCAATCTTTCAAATAAACAATTAAGTACAAAATGTACACGTTTATAGAACGATTTGTTGTACCTCATGAGAAACACAGAAGGCACTACGTTAAGTTTCAAAAAAAATGAAATTTAATAATGAAAAGAACATAGAAGAAATTACGGAACTAAAATTTCATAACGTTATTAATTATAGCATGGCCTTAGTTTATTTGTTATGATTATGAACTTCTTTATAGTAGCAGTTTATTTTTTAAGAAATGAACCATTCGGAAGAATCTTAACTCTAGGGAGGGAGGAGTTACGTCAGCACCGAACATTGACCAAGCGATCGGAAATGTTGACGCTTGCATTTCCGATATGTAAAATTCAAGTGCAATGATTGAGCATTGCAACATTGACCTAACCAAAACTAGGTACTGTCAACAAAAACAGGAAATGCTAAGGTAGGCATTTTTTGAAAATAGTTCAATGCTCGAACATTGAAAAGAATAACAGGAAATGCTGACTGGACGGAACAATCTGTTTGAAGATTCAAAAATAAAGATACGCTCTAAACAGTAAGAGCCAAGCTCTTCGTCTTTAATTTTCAAACAAATGAGATTGATTATAAAATCAAAGCATTTAAGTCGCGCGCCGTAGTCTGATGCCTTAAATTGCCAACGATTGTAGAACAAATACAGAAATTAAACCCTTCGGTAGTGGACGTTGATGGCAAAACTGTTAGCGTTACTCACAAGCTGTTATTCACTATGATGGATTTGAAAGTGTGTAATGCATTAGCCAATAATACCTAAACTCAACGTAACTTATTCTGTGATGCAAGCTCTAAAGAATCCAATGATATAGAGAAGATGTTGTCAAAACCTCATAAACTCGATATTGATGATGAATTCAAAAGTCGAATGGGGCTTAATGTTGATCAACCAAAATCAGGGTTTGGCAACACAAATGATGGCAACACTGCTCGGATATTTTTTAATAATACAAAACTCGTCTCCGAAATTTTGGGTGTTGACAAAGTATTAATTGAAGAATTTCATACAATTTTAGTGGCAATTTCAAGCGAATATGAAACGAACATTGAAAACTTCAAAAAATTCGCAATTAATACCGCTGGACAGTCTCCGGCTATCCACCGAACAGTGAACATCGTTTTCTTCATCGGTCTGAGCTTTGTACTATTGTAATCGTATATTTTCTTAACAATTTAATTAAGTCAATTTTTTTTTTACCTCCGCCCCTACCTCAAGCCAAAAAATACAAACCCTCATCTTTTTCTGATGAATTTCCTACTCTAACTACGATTTCTTTCCACAAAAATTCTCGTTTCGTGCTTATCCCTCCTAAATCTCCTGAGAATCCACTGAAATCGATTAGCGTCTTTCTGCTTAAAAAAGCCATTGACGGGATAAGCACTGTGTTTGATCATATATCCCAACTTAGGAACGGGAACCTTTTGATTTTAGCCAGAAGCCAAAGAGTCGCTTACAAATTTCTTTCAACTAAAACTCTTCTCAACAAATACTTAGTCACTGTGTCTTTGCACCAACAACTTAATTCTTGTAAGGAAATAATTTACGCCCCCTGTTTAAGCAATGTGAAGGAATCTGAAATCATTTCGGAAATGAAAGAACAAAAAGTGATCGGCGTTTTTAAATTCACAAAAAAATATGATGGTATCGATCGCCCAACGGGTTTAATTCTCCTTACTTTCGCCCTTTTTCAACCTCCTAGTACAGTTGAAATCGGCTGGTATACTACAAAAGTAAGAGAATACATACCCACCATAAATGCACCATGGAAGAAGCAAAGAGAATGTACCGTGAACAAAATCCAACAAATATAAATCACTCTCACTTTCGCAGACGCCACCAGGCATTCTAACTAACTCACAAGTAAAAAATACCGTATCTAAAAATTCAATAAAAATCTCCAACTCTAATCCATCACAAGAAAAATTAAAAGCTGCTGAAACTGCAAAAAAATGTCCCTCGCTCAGAATCAACCATCTTCTTCCTCTGTAATTCCTTCACAAATCGAAAAATCGCTTATTAGCATGCCAAAACCAAGTGAATCAAGCTAAACAAACATATACCAAGTAAAAAAAAAATCCCAATTTATCCCAAATTACACTCCCTTCTTTCAAGTTTAACTCACATTAGAAAATTCCCCTAAAAATTCAACAATAGATCTAACCTCATCTAATACACAAGTCAACCGAGCTTGCGTTAGGCAACAAACCTCACCAACAGCGTCCCAAAAGTTAACTTCAATCATCAACAACAACTCTTTAAAATCACCTTTTTCACCAATTACCAACAAATTACTAAAAACCAACACTTACTATCAAATTGCTTCTGACCATAATGATTCCGAAAGCTAACTCTTCTTTAAATATTCCAACTGCACATCCTCTGTTGACCAATACCCTATTATCTTCCAATACTGGACGTCCATATACTCGACCTGATCAGCGTCCCCTTTCCCAACATCACACTAAAAAACTCCCTAAATTCGATCACTTTAAAATTAATTAATTTTGCAATGGAACATTAATGGTTTTATAAACAACTATAATGAACTGAGTGTACTTATAAAGAATCATTCCCCAGCTGTTATATGTATTCAAGAAACTCACTGCCCCTTTCAATCTACCCCAATCACACATAGATCCTACAAACCTTTTTTTTACCAATTTCCCACACATCAAGACCTTTAAGCATATCATTAGTTTATTAATAAATAACAATGTGCCTCACAAAGAATTGCACATCCATTCTAACATTTTTACCCTCGCTTTTGAAATTCTTCTAGACCCCAAATTCACCATTGTTAAGCTATATATACTTCCCGATCAACAATTCACCAAATCTGACATAATAAATATACTAAACCAAGTGCAAATCCAGTCGTAATAGCCAGGATCCAACACTACCAACTCGAGAGGCGCAGTGTGGGAAGACTTAATTTTAGAATCTTACCTCATGGTACTTAATGATGGGTCACCAACACATTTTTCCACTCACGGCACATTAACTAATATCGACATAACACTGTGTTCCCTGGAGCTATTTCCAAAAATACCTTGGCTTGTTCTGGACGACCTTAGGAATAGTGATCTATTATCACCTCGATCAATTTGGGTACAATGGCTCCCAACAATTCAGTAAATTTCAAATTTAAAACCGACCAAACTAACTGGCCTTGTTTTACCAAGCTCATCTTAGACTATTTATCTTCACCTAATATCAACAAAAAGGCGGTGGTTTTTGTAAGAGCGATTCGAACGGCAGCAAATATCGCGATCCCTCAAAGTAACCCTTGTTCTCATAAAAAACGGTGTATCCCCCGATGGAACGGTAAATTAAATATCTTAAGAAAAGAGAAAATGGCAGCTTGGCACTATTTTAAAATATCTCCCATTCAAAATAACCTCATGTTATATAAAAAAGCCAATGCCAAATTTCGTAGAGAAGTTAAAAACAGTAAACTCCAAACCTATCAACACCTTACTTCTACCCTTTCTCCCCACTCCACACCAAAGTATATCTGGCATAGAATACGCTGTCTTAGGCAGACATCTGTAATCATTTTGCTTTTACCTGGTCTGACCAGTCAAGGGATGAACATTTTTCAATAGTTTTTAATAGAAAAAAAAAAACAGCTTCATTAAATTTGTCAGTTTGTCAGTATATCCCCATAGCGTATCTCCAAAAGCTAAACTTATCGAAGTTCCGATCTCTACATTAGAACTTGAATCCTGTCTATCCAAGCTTAACGGGAAAACTTCTTCTAGAGATAGTCTCATACCCTATGCTAAGGAATCTTTGTTGTTCTTCCAAATCCAGACTCATAAAACTTTACAATAATATTCTCGACAGCGGCACTATTCCTCAACATTGGAAAGTTGCTACTGTCCTTCCACTCCCAAAACCAAATAAAAACTTAAATTCCTCAGTTCAGTTCAAACCGCCAGTTTCAGTTTCAGTTCAAGTCACCCCCTTACTTTACTCCATAATTTTGTGAATTTCCCATTTGCACTTGTTCCAGTTAAATCAATCTAATAATCTAATAATCTAATTTCTTACCCAACAATTGGTAACGCTGACACGCTTTTTTTTATTGTTAAACTACTAGTCTGTTCATTTCGCTACAGTGCGTTTAGTGCTTTCATTATTTTTTTTTCCGCAATTTGCTTTTTGTTTTTCCTGGTCTTCGTCATGTCTTCTTGTGGATTAACCAACTGCTCCATTAACGACAATAATGCTGACTTTGTTGCCTGTAAGGGAATCTGCGGCAAAATAGTCCATGCTATTTGTGTCGGGCTAAATAAAAGAAACACTGTCTTCCTTAAAGAGTTCTCCGAAAATCTGCTGTTCTTCTGTGAAGATGTACTCCTTGCAATCAAATGCCTCAGTGACTCAAATGAATCCAATCATAACTCACTTGTCAGACTGATAACGGACAAATTGTCAATATTTGAACAAAGTGTAAGATGTGCAGAAGACTTTGGTCATAGCATTGAAAAACAAATTGCGCGTTTAATTGAACTAGAAAGTGCAAGATCCAGAAGTGAAAAAACATACAAGCGCCATCTTGAACCGATTCCAACAAAAAAAAAAAACATGTAATTCCATCAACACTCTCCGGAAAGACATCGATATCCATCTCCAATCATCCACTTCCAATCTCCATCTCGAACCTACAACAAACAATCACCAACTCTCAAATCGTTACGGGTCGATACTTGATATCATATTCGATAAAATCAGTGAGCTCAATGATGAACTCACCACGAATAGAACAGTGTTGAATGATTTAGAAAATCTCTTTGGAACAGTATGCCATAAAATAGATTGTCTTCCAAACCATCCCCCACCGCACAAAAGTTACAATACTTCAATTTTGACAGAATTGTTACAAACCGAATTATTGCCACACCAAGTGCCAACAACCCAACCTCCAAACCCTCGCACCAGCCCATCGATCCAAAAATCTTATGGTGATATAACTGCTCCAACGCCAACCCCTCCTGTCGCCGCCCCACGGAAAATTGTTACACAATTTAACACGACGTGGACACCCTCAGAGTGGCAAACAGGCTAGACCGACTCAGCACAACGAATCAAATGTTCACCATCCTACCCATTAAAAGTGCCCCAAACTATGCAGATGTTGCTTTGATTTTCGAATTTTTCAAAAAGAGGTATGGCATCACCATTAGCCAATGTACAATACTCCCAACATCCCACCACAAAAACAAATGGAATTTCAAAATTAATTTACCGGTTAAATACGAATGGTTATTTGTTAACTCATTCAACACCAACCTCAACCTAGGAAAGATGCGGGTCTCCAAATAGACCGATCAACCAATCAACAAAAATACAAAAAAAAACGAAGCATCGTCTCATCAAAGGATAATTATAAATCGCGCTGACCCATTCCCCATCCACATCCTAAACCCGACCCCAACTGGAGCCTTAAAACAAAAATATTTCCCAATTTTTCCCCTCCCATTTATATCCCTAAGCAACCCCCTTCACGAATCTCCTCAAAAGCTCCTAGTGCCTCTATTTCATCCAAGTCCCAACGCGTCTCATTTAATTTAACCCCTGCCCCTACTTAACCACCCATACCCCCTCCCACGAATACTAACAACTGCTTTCCCAATTTTTACCTTACAACAGGAGCCAAATACCCTAACTTCATCAGCTCGCATATCCTAAATCCCGCTGCTCGCTCACCTTCTCCCTCGGTTTCACGGGCCCCAGTTCCTATTTTTGATCCCCTTTCATCGCCTAACGTTAAAGTGACCCAAAAGAATATAGACACCACATAATGCCGTTACGCCCTCTCTAGGCTAAGAGATAAAAAGATATACGAAAATATACGTCCCTTTCTCGCATATCTTTACGACAAATCCGACTCTGTTTGCTTTGAGGGAAAAACAAAAACAAGTGTCATGGTCTCCATCCAACAGGAAGGCCTTCCTACGAGTATAACTAGTCTCAGAAAACTTTAAAACAGGTACCACGAAATCTTGGACACACCTCCTCAAAAGGTTGCGGATGACCTCGCTGCTTTCCTCAGCTATGTTCACTCCAAAAGACTTTCTCACCTTCAGCGCAGTCGAGCTGACCATGATAAATTTTTTCATTCCTAATTTGCCTTCTTTGCCTGCATCTCATCTACACTCCCCTACTCCTCCACGCAATAAACTACCTTTTATATTTTACTACCAAAACGTAAGAGGCTTGCGCTCTAAAACTCGGGCTGTATTGTCTAAATCACACAGTCTCTCTTTCGAAGTCTATGCTCTTACAGAAACCAATCTGATCCCCGACATAAAGAGCCAGGAGCTATTCCCATCTTCGTTTAATGTCACTCTCTCCCTATGGTTAATGACCCTGCCATTCCTAAAGTTGATTCTCCTTGTAGACGTGTCCTACTTGCTATTCACAATAACTATCGCTATCTCTTCTTCTGCTAAAATTGACTTTGTCTCAATTAAAAGAACACTTCCCAATAGGTCCCTGTACGTTTTGTGCTGCTACATTCTCCCAGCTCAACCTATCCAATCCTACATCCTTGCTATTAAAGCAATTGACCAACTTATTGACCTAAGTGATTCCATCGACGATATCCTTATCTTTGGAGACTTCAATCTGAAGTGGATTCCATCGGATGATCACTTATTTTTTACCGCGTCAAATGCCACTTCATCCAAGGAATGTCTTTTCAATGACAGCATAACTGACTCAAGCCTGTGCCAAGTAAGTGGCGTCCCAAACTCTATCGGTAGGCAACTAGACCTTATTTTCACTTGTGATCCTATAAACTCCACAGTAACGTTTTGTCCCTTTATCCTATCAACTGTCGACAACTTTCATTCCCCTCTTCTTCTCTCATTTTTCCATAACTCTCCATTCCAGCCCACCTCTTCAACTACCATCTCTTCTTACAACTTCCATAAAGCTAATTTTCGCAAAATCAATACCTATTTAAGCAAATGTTCTTTTGATTTTACTAACCTATTCTTATCTGTTGCTGTCTCCATTTTCTACAGCGAAATATTTAATTCTATTTCTCTATAAAACATTTCACGGCATAAAACATCTTCTATTTCCCCTCCATGGTACAACAGAAGACTTCGTCTTTACGTAATAAAAGAAACAAATTATGAGCAACTTTTCTTCGCACCAATTTTTTTTTAAGACTGCTCTAACTGTCTTTGAACTTACCTGCAATTCACCCAGCTCTATAACTGCCTCTATCAGCGCTTCTCGACACAGCGCAGACCAACCTTATCAATGATCCTAAGACATTTTCGTCAACTACAAAAGAAAATCAGACGGATATACCCCTTCTCTCTCGTTCGATAACATATCATCGACCGAACCACATATTATTGCCAACTATTTTGCAAACATTTTTAAGCAGTCATTTGCAGACAACCCCTTCGTACCCGACCCCATGTATTTTGAGTACCTTCCCAATTTCTCCATTGGCCTCTCTCTCTCTCTCAACCTTTTGATCCCACCCTTATCGAAGAAAAGTTACAAAATCTCAATGATGAATTTTTATCTGGTCCAGATGGGCTTCCAGCAATATTTCTCAAAAAGTGTGCCTCCAATCTTTCGCACCCACTTTCCTTTCCTCCCTATTTCTTCTGTCCTTCACACAAGGAGAATTCCCCCAAGCTTGGAAGACCTCTTTTATAACCCCGGTTCACAAAAAGGGATCAAAGAATGAAGTAACCAATTTCCGTCCCATCTCCAAGCATTCTCACATACCTAAAATGTTCGAAAGTGTTTTATATGATGTTCTAAGCTTTCAGTGCAAGTCACTTATATCACCCAGTCAGCACGAATTTCTAAAAGGTAGATCAACTACCACAAACTTAGTTGAATTCGTGTCCTTTGCGCTCTCAGCCTTAGAAAATGGCAACGATATTAATGTTATTGCTACAGATTTCGCTAAGGCCTTCGTTAAAATATCATATCAACTGAACCTTTTTAAATTGTCTTCCCTCGGTTTTGACCCCATTTTGTAGGTAAGCCTTCTCAACCACTTCTGGTGTCCCACAAGGCAGCTATCTTGGTCCCCTCCTTTTCATTCTAACTATAAACGATCTTGAGAGGATTATCAAACACTGCTCCGTATCCATTTAAGCTGATGACACTAAGTTGTCCAAAACTATTTCTTCACCCCAAGACTCTATTCTCCTTCAAGAACACCTCGATAGGTTTTCAACCTGGTGTCTGAAAAATTGCTTTGAGCTTAACGTCTCCAAATGCCAATATATGACTCTGTCTCGTAAGTCCTATCAATCCCCCTCTAGACTTTATTTTCTGCATGGCCAACGATAGAGAGTTAAACTTCCGTTCGCATATTGATGAGATAATCCTTAAAGCCAACTCATCGCTCGGTTTTATCAAACGTTGGTCTGAAGAATTTAGCAACCTTTATGTGACAAGGTTACTTTACATTACGCTTGTCCGCTCCCTTCTTGAATATACCAGGCAAGTGTGGTCCCCCTTTCAGCGAACTCATATATCCCGAATCGAGAACATTCAACGTCGTTTTCTTCGTTTTGCTCTTCGTGGACTACCCTGGAGTGACCCATTTATTTTAGCTCCCTATCGCGACCGCCTCAAACTTCTTAATCTGAGTACCATCGAAAAAGGCAGGGACGTAGCTGACATTCTCTTATTCATCGACTGCTCTCAGGTTCTGTGGACTGCACTTCCCTTTACAACTCTATTTCCTCGTCTCTTCTATATCCAAACCCATCGCACCTCTTATGGCCTAAGGAACCAATCTCCCGCATGCTCCGTAAGGTCAACTCAAACCTCCCCCTTTTTGATTTTAACCTGAGCACTTCTCGCCTTAAACTTGATCTCCTCCACCACTCCCTTTTTCCCTAACCCTTAAGTTAGTTTTAGTTTTTAAGTTAGCTTTTTAAGTCCTAGTTTTTTAAGTTAGTTTAAGCTTGCATTAAGCGAAATAAATGGGGGCATCAGCCCCCACCAAATTCAATAATACACCTACCACACCAGAGCTAGAGTAAGTTTCAATATTTGAATTATTATATATAAACATTAATAAGTATGTGTGTACGTATATTTTTCCCGACAAATGAATAAATTTTTGGCGCAACAGTTTGGGTCCACCATAACCTAGTTTCTCTTACTTACTTCCCCACGATCTAGCCGGCCAGTTTACCGTAGCAAAACGTGAAATCACCAAAATGATTTCTCAACAAGTCCATTGTTTCAAGCGCTGTATGGCCCGTAGCGCCGTCTTGTTGAAACCAGAGCTCACCGAGACCATGTGCTTGAATTTCAGGAAGCACATACTCAGCGATAACGGTTACCATTGACGGTAACATTCTGATTTGCCTCATTTTTGAAGAAATATGGGCCAATAATTCAACCAGCCCATAAACCACACTATACCTTTGTTTTTAATGGATGTAGTGGTAGCTCTTGGTATTCTTCGGGTTGCTCATCAGCCCAAATACGGCAATTTTGTTTATTAACGTATTCATTGTTCATCACTGAACAAAATTTCACGATAAAACACCGGACTTGCATTGAGTTTTTCCAAAGCCTGAATATATGAAAATTCAAGTCGCCTGGCTTTAATTCTTGCACAAGTTGAATTCTGTACGCTTTTAGGCAGAGATCCTCACGTAAAATACGCCAAGTTGTTGAATACGCCAAGTTGTCGAATACGCCAAGCCAAGCTGCTGAGAACGACGACGAATCAATTCGTCACGGTCTTCGCGTACACTCTCAGCTACAGCTGCTATAGTCTCTTTATTACGTGCTGGATGTGATCTAACCAGTCGAGTATCATCCAGTAATGTAAACTGGGACTTAAATTTGCGAATGGTATTGGCAATAGTGGTTTCAGTAGGTCGATTATGCGCACCGTAAGTTCCTCGAATCGCACGAAAAACATTTCTCACAGAACGTTGATTTTCGTAATACAGCTGAACAATTTGGAGACGCTGTTGTGGTGTGAATCTTTCCATGATGATTTGCCAAGCGGTACTGAACAAAAACTTCAAAGCAATCTGATAGAAGTCATGTGTGATCTGTCAAAAAAGCTTATTCAAAATCTAAACTCATGATGAATCACCCTATAATAGTGCGTAAGACCCTACGTTTGGGTAATATTTGTTTGTTTCAGCTTTATTTTTTATTTTTTTTTCTCTTACCTTTGTAACCATTAAAGATCTATGACAGCAAAATCTTAACAGATTAACCCGTTGTCCTCTTTTGCAGGAAATATAAAATTGCATTCAATCAACGGTACCAGCTTAGTCTTTTCCGACATCTGATTTTTTTTTTTTTTTTTTTTTTTTTTTTTTTTTTTGTCATAGGAAATTAAAAATTCGCCGCGGTCAACATCCGCAATCAATGTCATTTTCACCAGCATTGCTTTTATCCACAAAATTAGTGATTCGTCTACGCCGTGTTGTCTGGCCGAGTTACACATGCCGTCAAAAGTTGCTTTGTCGAGTGTGCCTTTAATTCTGCCTAAAAGATTCTGAAGCATTCGCAAGTCGGTTTTGCGCACATGGATCCCGATCATTCTTTCAATGCCTTTCAGACTTACAGGTCTGAAACTTTTGGCGAGCAAGTAGTCCTCCTTTCCGATTTTCGGTAAAAAGACCACTCTTACTGTTCGCAAGGAATTCGGTATGTATGCCAGTGCCAGGCTAGCAGTGAAAATTCTCTTCAGAGTTGCCAGCAGCTGGTCTAAGCAAAAGTATGTTTAATGGGTTCATTATCCTCGAACAATTACGACGCAGAATCGTAATCGCGTCTGGAACAACTATGAGGAAGAGAAAATGTATCGAGAGCGGTTGAAACAATTAATTGAAATAACTTCGACACAGAGCTTCCACTTCTAGAATATTACAATAGTAAAATAGGAAAATTTTAATAAAAATTATATTTTCTTTTAGTAAGGCTTAGCAAGGGATGCAGGGTACCTGCTAGTTTGCAATAAAATTGAATAATGTCAAAACCAAAAACTGGGATCAGTGTGTTTAGTTATCGCTAATAAATTCAACTCATACTTTGTAGAAAGCATAAACACGATTAGTAACTCTATATCAGTATGTAATAATCAGTCAAACGTTGATTTTCATTGAATGCAAAGCCAGTTTAATTTTATGAAAATCAGTTTAAGTAAGTAAGAACAATATGCAAAAAACTAAAAACTAAAAGTGCGTTGAATTTAAATATTAACATTGTCCTAGATTGTCTCGATATAACAAATAGTCAGTGAGTCATTTAGTCATGGCTAGTGTCGTATTAATAATTGGGAGTCATCTTCAAGTGCTATAAAACAAAGTAATGGGAATATTCTAAAATGTAATTTTTACACACCACATATATGTGCCTAAAGTGGTTAATAATATTCAATACATTAGTGTTCGTGTTTACAAAAAAACATAACATAAGATCCAATTATGATTTTAGACTTCAAAGAGACCAGAGAATTGCACACAGAAATAAAAAATAAGACTGTCCTAGCAAGATTTAAAAATTAACTTATATCTCATATTAGAGACATAGTTATATAAAAATGTTTAGTTCCCTTGTTGCATATATTTTAACATCATTACATATAAATGAATTGTAATAGCAAAATTTTACTAATCATATATATATATATATATATATATATATATGTATATACATATATACAATTACTTATTTCTTGAATTCTCGCACTTTGTGCGGTGCAAGAAATGCATTATTTAATATCAAATTTAATTTGGGAAGCAGAACAGGTAGTTCGATATTTAGCAATTTTTAATAGTTATTATAACACAACTGTGCAAATAGGGAAATAGAAATACTTAAAGCATGGTATAAAAACAACAGTGTAATTGTAAATTATCAACTGAAAACACTGTTCTCATAGCCAATAATCGCAGCTGAAAATGCACAATGAGACAAAGGATTATTGCACACTACTAATGAATGTTTTGAGTTACTGTGGGATCCGATCCAAAGTAACTCAAAGATTACCTTCTGAATCCTTTCAATTATGGGAAGTGTCATTACCCTTGGGACCAACAAATTCCTTGATTGCCATTTTCGCACCCTTGAGATTGTACAGGCAAATAAAATTAGAACAAAGAAGCCGCAATCGGCTCAAAAACACCATATTGTTAAAAATGTTGTGCAGTCGTATCGTGGGTCTTCAAATATGTTGTCTTATGCGTGTTTGTATTGTAATAGTACAATATCATCATGTTTGTCAATCAAAGCCATTGCGGTAGGCAATCGACCTCAATTCGTGAATACTACAAAGCTGTCTCGTAAATTGCTTGGTTAAAGGTCATGTATCATACTCGTATAAATGTAAATTTGATAGTCATTGTTTAATTTGTAAGCGGACTCAAAGCACTTTATTGCATCAATTTATTGCATCAAGCCCATCCACTAGCAACGCACAATCCGGTTGTGAATATAAAGAATTCACACACTTTTTTTATAATTAACCTATAGTGTGAATAAATGAACCCAATGCATTAGGCTGACTTCTTGAAGAATGTAAATGTAAACAAGTCAATGGGATATTGCGTCGTAATATTCGGGTATATTAACCCTTCTTCTGGCATTCCACTCTCTTTAAGTTCTGAGTCTTAAAGAGACGCTTAAATAGATGCAGAGCGTCTATCTAACATCACACCATCAAAGAACTACGAACATTGATTAAAAGTAATTTTAACATTTGGAAAATGTACCAACCAGCTAGTCTACTGAACTCAAGAAATACCCGCAACACAAACGGTGGAAATGTTGGAATAGCCGAAATTAAAACGTAGCCAAATGCTTTCACGATCTGCGAGGCAATCGTCGACAAAGTTTGTTAGTTAAAGTTAGTTTAAATAAAGTATCTTCGTAGTATTCAATAAAGTGTACGTGAATAATAATAAAGAATACAGTTCATTTACTGAGCTTAATGATTACTGTCTTCTATTAGAACTGGTCCCTTGAATCTAGTCTTTTTCATATTCGTCAAGTTAGGTACATTCTACGTTTTCGTTAATACTATACGCAATTCTACCATGTACTATTCCGTTTTCATGAACTGTTTTAATTACATTCAGTGCTCTATATGTACATTTAATTCCATACTACTATTTTAATTGTTGATAATTTTTAAATTTAGTTAATAATAACGTTAGTATGTTCTTCATTTTACTAATTTGTCACAAGTTGTTCTATCATGTCCTTTAGTTCAGTTATGACTAATTATCATTTGATGCACACCGGATTTTTACAATAGTATGTATTGGGCAATGCCTTTCCTTGGTTGGGGTGGCTCAAAGCTTATCTTACAGTGAAGTAATTGTGTTATAGTAGACATACATGTAATTTAGGGTGGTCCTTATTTTCAAAAGTCGGAATTTTTTTTGATTATCCAATATTTTTGTTCCTTGACATCTAAAAACATTACCCTATTTTATTTTATTTTATTTTATTTTTATATTATTAATATTTTTTTTTACAACCACGTTAACACGTGCCGCACTGAGCTTAAAGTCTACGCTCTTACGAAAGTTCATCTGCTCTACTAGTACCTATGTATTGTATGTAATGTATGTAACTTTCTTCACTTTCTTACTTTCTTGTATAAAGTTTTTTTTTTTTTTTGTAAGGAGGCGTAGATGATGGTATTTAAAATGCACTTCATTAATTGTGTCAATCGATACTTTTAGTAGCCCGTGATCAGTTAAATTGTTAAACAATGCCACGTGAAAATTTATTTTTGGTCGGTGCTATGAAAAATGAAATTCTAGGTACTAAATTACTTTCAAAACGAGATGTACTTGGTGTTCTTTTTTATAATATGTGAAGAGTAAAGTTAAATTTAGCAAAAAGTGTTAGTTTAGTAATAGATGAGTGTTTTATATTTTGCAAAAAAACAAGAATTCCTACTTAAAACAATTGAAAAAACTTTACGAAGAGTTACGAACAGAAACATTGCGGTAACCTTAAACGATTTATTTGATAACGCCCATGCATCAGCCTTAGATTTGATAAAAATTCAAGAGGATAAAAAGTTTTTTCTTTTACAAAAACAAAAAGGTCGACCTGGGTGTTTGCTTGGAACGGACTACAAGCTTGTAGCCATGGAAAAAAAAGAGGATCGTGAGAGGAGAACCAAACAATGAGTTTAAGATCAAAATTCATTCAATTATCACGAAGGTAGGTAGTAGTTTTGTTATTTTTAAAGATTTGAATGGACAAATAGTTTTGCAAGTGAATTAGGTACTACTTTTTCATCTAAGGAAGAGAAGCTTAGAGTTGAAAATTCTAGCTCTGAATCGCCAGTGCCAGGTTCATCAGCTTTGAAAAGAGCTAGAGTAGATATTTTCACTCCAAGGCTATCGGCAGTGTTCAATAAGTGCTTCCCGATATAACTGAACAAGCTGAAGTTGACAGACTTCCAATTATTGAAAAAGCTTAAAAAAATTGAGAACTCATTTTGAAATTGTTCTTCAAGAAGTATTTAATGCATCTAAATTTGATTCATTTTCTGGACTTAATATTCCTTTTTTTAAAAGACCTAAAACTCAGTGGAAAACGTTGAAAGTAAGATGATGTTTCGTACTTTATTACCAAAAATCTTCCATCAGATTTAATGTCAGCTATATCTACAATATGAAAATTCTCGAAAGATTTGGCTTATCTGCAGACTTTTGCACTTTGATCTAACAGTTTGGAATGACCAACCAGATTATAGGCGGAAATAGTCGGATCATTAAAAGTAGTCATTGATACAACTGAATCAGTTCCTACTTCAAGTGAGTACCTTTTTCACTTGCTTAAAAGAACTCTCAGATTATCTTAATAATATGCTTTAAATTTTAAATAACTTCTATTTAAATTTAAAATTTTCAAACTATGAGAAATTATCGGCAAAAATACCGAGGATGTAGTCAATAAAGTCGAGAAAGAAGAGCGAAGTGAGTGAAGTGATAAGTGATAAGTGTAGCTGCAGTGAAATTTATATAATCATCACAAACGCAAAAAAAAACATAGTTTTCCCACAATTACAATATAATAATAAAATAATAATAATAATATGAAACGGACCCCCCAAACAAAAGCACAAGTGAGAACATCACTTCACAAACCGCTCTGCCGAAACGCTGAAATTTCTCCCGACTTCCCACCTCGAAAAACTGTTGTGGAAAGGGAAAATATGGCCGTTGGCAATATGTCCGTAAGCGACCTAAAAAACTTTTACAAGACATGCCTACGAAAGCGGATTCGTTTTGCAAAATAAATGACAAATAAAAAGAACATTATCCTACACCTTCCGATGGAACAAGAGGTTGCCACTGTAGATAGAGCATGAATGCTGATTCTGGATCTGCTGCAGACTCAAAACGTAACAAATTACATCAGTTAGGCCAATCAAATCCACGAAAGATAACATAGAACTGCAAAGCAGAGACGACGTTGGGCGAATTCTTCAAGCAGGAATTAGAGGCACGGGAATATCAATTCATAGAGATTATCTGATCGTGGGACGAAATAAAAGGAGACGAATTCTCAAACTTAAATATGAAATCGCAGTAAAAAACCCGAAATTAACATCCAAATACGAGGAGATAAGCTTAGAACAGGAGAACACACATTTTATTTTGATGAAAACAACAAGTTGACATGAAAAATGTCGAAATGGAAATAAAAAAAATTAAAATGTATATAAAACCAGTTTATGTCTGTTATAAATGGCCTTAAACCAACCCTGCTTCATTAAAATACTGAAAGCGTTATAAAATGACTTCCAACATTGAACATCCTTTTCCGGTGGTAAAGGCTGCGCTCAGCTTGTAAAAACGGTATGGTAAGTTTTGAATAGTTGTGAAGCTCACTTTTAACTTAAATAAATAAATACAACTGTAAAGAAACACAGGACGAGGTAAAAACGTCCATGTGTGTAAGTCAAACCAGGTAATAAAAACGTCAAAATTAATCGGCTGTGTTGAACCGTTCGTTAGTGATAGTCAACGATATCAAAGAAGAAGCACTTACGCCACTCTTTATCACCATCGCAGTACCAGATTTGCCAAGTGCAAAGCTATTCGAAGAACTTATATCGTTGCTACGCGGTCATTTTGCTCCAAAGCATAATAAACGAGCAGAGCGATATAAATTTAACAAGACGCAACAGGAGGATGGTGAACCTATAAATAAATTTATTGTGCGTCTAAAGGTTGAGGCTCAGTTTCGTGAATTCGGTGATATTATCCCAGAAAAGTCTAAAGAAGACGTCCAAGAGCTAAAAATAAAAATGTTAAACAATGCATTGAGTGATCGCTTCATAGTGGGATTACAATGTGAAATGATCCAACAAACGTTAGGTGAGGATAACCTCACTCACAAAGAATAGAAAATATGGAGCTTTCGCAAAAAACAACAAAGTCGTTACATTCCTAGCAAAATATACATGCCGTCAACAAAAAAACAACGAGCACGTGCAGTCAAAACTACATACAAATTATTTGCCTAGCAAAAAATTAACTCGTCATTCGTCAGAGGGAAGCTACAAAAAAAAACCTTGTCGGGTACCACTGTCGTCGTTATCGAAATAGTTAAAAAGATAATTGTCCAGCTAATAGAGAAAATTGGAAGTGTTTTAGCTGCCACAAAATCGGTCACACCTCCAGAGTCTGCAAGGTCAAAAAGTCGCAGTCAATGTCAGTGCAGAGAAAGAAAAAAGCAGAATGTTCTCGGCTTATCAACAATGGTTTTGAGATCGATACCGGAGCATCGGTAACTATTATGTCAGAAAAACATTAATATGATTATTTTTCTAATGTCAAATTAAAGAAGTCATGTAATAATTTGTGTACAGTTTTAGGTATAATTGAAGAACTAGGCTTAATGAGCGTTACGGTGGAGTTTAGAGGTGGATGTTGGGATTGTAAAATAATTGCGGTTAAAGGAAGTTGACCAAAAACAACCCTTGTTGGGAAGAGATTGCCAGGATGTATTGTTTCCAAACTGGTGCAAAATGTACTCAGAAAATTTAACAGGTATGAATAGTATAAAAAGTAAAGTGGTGTGTCCCATTTTAAAGTCGATCCAAGAAAAATATCCAAACATCGTGAATGACAAGAATACAGATCCAATTAAAGGTTTTACCTTTACAATTTTCCAATGAGCATATAGTGTTCCATTTAAGTTAACAGGCTAAAAATCGAGCTAAGTCGACTTGTAGAAGAAAAGATTTTAGAACCTATCAAGTATAGTCAATGGGCTACCCCTATCGTGATAGTTCTTAAGACCAATGACCATAAATAAATACATTTTGATATTACATTACCCCTTACCAAAATTGGATGAGATTTTCGCGGATTTAGCTAATTGTGAAGTGTTTTGTATGATTGATTTAAGACGAGCTTATCAACAATTGGCGGTGGATCAAAATTGTAAAGAACTCTTAGTGATAAATACTCACATTGGTCTTTTTGTGTATACACGTTTTCCATTCCGTGTGGCGAATGCTCCTTCTATTACTGGGACTTTAAAATGTATTTTGTTACTTAGATGATATAATGATTGGAGGAAAGACAAAACACGAATGCTACCAAAAATTACATTTGATGTTGTCACGTTTTAATGAACACAATATCAAAATTAATGTCGAGAAGTCTAAGTTTTTAGTTTCTTCCGTAAAATATCTTGGTCATATAATTTCGGGTAAGGGTATTTGCCCAAATCCAGAAAAACTTGAAGCTATACTTTAGGCACCGTCTCCAACTAACCTTAAACAGTTGCAGTCATATCTCGGCTTATTAAATTTTTATTCAAAATATATTTTCGATAACCGAACCAGCAAATTAGAAATTCGTCGGCAGTTTGAGTTGCGGAAACGGTCGAATTACGAAAACTTGCAAAACTCCTTTCATGACAAATTGTTTCTGCCCATCAATATCATGTATGATACATCGTCGGGGGCATTCCAGATCAACACTACGTACACTACTAGAATCCACCGCTTTCAGAACAAAAATGAACTGGAAGTACTTTTAGGGGTATCCCTTCCAAAGCCATCAACGTCTGACCCGCGTCATACAAATACTGAGGGTGAAAAGAAAAGAGAGCACAAACTCCCTGGGGCACTTTGCCTCAAACTTAAGAGGGAGGTCGGATCGTGTCATGCTTGCGGGCAATTTGGACATTTTGCAACCGGATGTTCGGCCTACAAAAAGAAGAAAAATATAGTTCACTACGTAGATGATGATCGACACGGCTAGTCCGTACCGGAATTTATTGAATTAAAAACTTATACAATGGATTACTTTGGAATTAATAAAACAAATTTAGTTTTAGGTTAGTTATTTTGCAAAAACCAATAGACGAATTATTTATGGTCGGTGCTATGAAAAATCAAATTCTAGGTACTAAATTACGAGATGTATTTGGTGTTCTTTTTTATAATATGTGAAGAATCAAGTTAAATTTAGCAAATAGTGTTAGTTTAGTAATAGACGAGTGGATTATATTTTGGGAAAAAGCAAGAATTTCTACTTATAACAACTGAAAAAACTTTACGAAGAGTTACGAAACATTGAGAAAGTAAAAACAGAAACATTGCGGTAACATTATTAACCTTAAACGATTTATTTGATAACGCCCATGCATCAGCCTTAGATTTGATAAAAATTCGAGATAAAAACTTTTTTCTTTTACAAAAACAAAAAGGTCGACATGGGTGTTTGCTTGAAACGGACTACAAGCTGGCAGCCATTGAAAAAAAAGAGGATCGTGAGAGGAGAACCAAACAATGAGTTTAAGATCAAAGTTCATTCAATTATCACGAAGGTAGGTAGTGGTTATATTTTTAAATATTTGAATGGACTAATTGTTTTGCAAGTGGATTAGGTACTACTTTTTCATCTAAGGAAGAGAAGCTTAGAGTTGAAAATTCTAGCTCTCAATCGCCAGTACCAGGTTCATCAGCCTTGAAAAGAGCTAGAGTAGATATTTTCACTCCAAGGCTATCGGCAGTGTTCGTTAAATGTAAAATAAGTGACAGAGATTCCGTTTATCTCTTGGTAGCCTGTATTGAAGTAACTTCCTTGGATGTTTTAAAATTTGTGATTAACCGCACATCTCTAAAGCTTTCTCGTCAATATTTTCGCGAACAGCTACAGCAAGTAAAAAAAAATTTGCCAACTTGAGTTTAAACTTTGCCGTTATACACTGGGACTCCAAACTGCTTCCCGATATAACTGACCAAGCTGAAGTTGACAGACTTCCAATTATTGCAACAGCTCAAAAAATTTAAGAACTCCTTGGAACCGGAACTTTCAGCTGAAACTGAAATTAAAGTATCATATTGGAAGATTGGTCATTGACAGCTTGCAGACATCATATTTTTGAAATTGTTCTTCAAGGAGTATTTAATGCATTTAAATTTGATTAATTTTCTGGACCTAATATTCCTTTTTTTAAAAGACTTAAAACTCAGTGGAAAACGTTTAATGAAAGTAAGATGATGTTTCGTTCTTTATTACCAAAAATCTTCCATCAGATTTAATGTCAGCTATATCTACAATATGAAAATTCTCTAAAGATTTGGCTTATCTGCAGACTTTTGCACTTTGATCTAACAGTTTGGAATGACCAACCAGATTATAGGCGGAAATAGTCGGATCATTAAAAGTAGTCATTGATACAACTGAATGTGGTAACTCCAACTAATGGAAAAAATTAATAACAAACTCACTAAAAACGAAGATCAAAAGCAATTCCTACTTCAAGTGAGTACCTTTTTCACTTGCTTAAAAGAACTCAAAACGCAACAAATCACATCAGTTAGGCCAATCAAATCCACGAAATATAACATAGAACTGCAAATCAGAGACGACGTTGGGCGAATTTTTCAAGCAGGAATAAAACTTAGAGGCACGGGAATATCAATTCATAGAGATTATCTGATCGTGGGACGAAATAAAAGGAGACGAATTCTCAAACTTAAATATGAAATCGCAGCAAAAAACCCGAAATTAACATCCAAATACGAGGAGATAAGCTTAGAACAGGAGAACACACATTTTATTTTGATGAAAACAACAAGTTGACATGTCATCGTGCTGGGGAAATAACTTCCATGGGCCAGCTCCTAGGTGACAAAAGCAAAACGTTAAATTATGGTGCATCTACAAGTGATAGAGCTGCCAGTGGCTCACAAACCGCCAGCCTCAATAAACGCATTCAGTGCATTTAATTGTAATGCCTTCAGTCGATTAAATAAATACGTTAATTGTAGTCCAAGTAATTATTCATTAAATATTGTTTCTTTTAATGTAGCATGCTTAGGTAACAAATTACTTTTTAATGATTCCTTTGAATTTATAATTAATTACGACGTCTTTTGCTATTTGAAACTTTTGTTAAAAAAAATATGGAACGACCTATTTCAAACATCCTCTGGATACCGGCGCCGCTATATTGATCGAAATGGAAATAAAAAAAAATTAAAATATATATAATACCAATTTATGCTTGTTATAAATGGCCTTAAACCAACCCTGCTTCATTAAAATACTGAAAGCGTTATAAAATGACTTCCAACATTGAACATCCTTCCCGGTGGTAAAGGCTGCGCTCAGCTTGTAAAAACGGAGAATGACGCTCTTCTTCTTACAACAAACTTATGGTAAGTTTTGAATAGTTGTGAAGTTCACCTTTAACTTAAGTAAAGAAACACAACAATTTGGCGACGAGGTAAAAACGTCCATGTGTCAAACGGGGAAACAAAAACGTCAAGATTAATCGGCTGTGTTGAACCGTTCGTTATAAAAATATATATAAAATTATATATATAAATTTAATAATTTTAATTTAATAAATAAATATAAATTTAACAAGATGAAACAGGAGTATGGTGAACCTATAAATAAATTTATTGTGCGTCTAAAGGTTCAGGCTCAGTTTCGTGAATTCGGTGATATTATCCCAGAAAAGTCTAAAGAAGACGTCCAAAAGCTAAAAATAAAAATGTTAAACAATGCATTGAGTGATCGCTTCATAGTGGGATTAACATGTGAAAAAATCCAAGAAACATTGTTAGCTGAGGATAACCTCACTTTCAAAGAATAGAAAATATGGAGGTTTCGCAAAAAAACAACAAAGTCGTTACATTCCTAGCAAAATATACATGCCGTCTTTCAACAAAAAAAATAACAACGAACCCGTGCCGTCAATAGTACATACAAATTATTTGCCTAGAAAAATTAACTCGTCATTCGTCAAGTACATAACATCTAACGTCAGAGGGAAGCTACAAAAAAAACCTCCCTCATCAAAATGATAATTGTCCAGCTAAGAGAGAAAATTGGAAGTGTTTTAGCTGCCACAAAATCGGTCACACCTCCAGAGTCTGCAAGTACAAAAAATCCAAAGGTCAAAAAGGTGCAGTCAATGTCGTCAGTGCAGAGAAAGAAAAAAGCAGAGTGTTCTCTGCTTATCAACAATGTAAGGACTGGTTTTGAGATCGATACCGGAGCATCGGTAACTATTATGTCAGAAAAACATTAATATGATTATTTTTCTAATGTCAAATTAAAGAAGTTATGTAATAATTTGTGTACAGTTTAGGTAATATTTGGATGTATTGTTTCCAAACTGGTGCAAAATGTACCAAATGTAAAATTTAACAGGTATGATCCAAAAAATATCCAAACATCGTGAATGACAAGAATAAAGATCCAATTAAAGGTTTGAACTTTATAACTTTCCATTGTGCATATAGTGTTCCATCCAGGCTAAAAATCGAGCTAAGTCGACTTGTAGAAGAAAAGATTTTAGATCCTATCAAGTATAGTCAATGGGCTACCCCTATCGTGATAGTTCCTAAGTTGAATTGCGGATTTACATGGACTGTAAAGTGACCATATATAAATGCATTTTGATATTACATTACCCCTTACCGAAATTGGATGAGATTTTCGCGGATTTAGCTAATTGTGAAGTGTTTTGTGTGATTGATTTAAGACGAGCTTATCAACAATTGGCGGTGGATCAAAATTGTAAAGAACTCTGATAAATACTCACATTGGTCTTTTTGTGTATACACGTTTTCCATTCGATGTAGCGAATGCTCCTTCTATTACTGGGACTTGAAAGTGTATTTTGTTACTTGTTAGGGGGTGGCCGTGGTGTAGTGGTATATTTACAGACTACGTGCGAGGCAATTCTTTGAAAAAGTCTTTTCATAGATATTGTATGTAGTTAAATGTATATCCTGTCGGTGTCAGCTCTGACATGAAGGCATAACACTGATGTTGGAGTGATTGCTGGCTGGGTTAAATGTAACAAACTAACAACTAGCACGTACTAAGACCCA
Source organism: Volucella inanis (assembly GCA_907269105.1). NCBI lineage: Eukaryota > Metazoa > Arthropoda > Insecta > Diptera > Syrphidae > Volucella > Volucella inanis. The sequence continues at coordinate 123,932,769 of OU026153.1, read as the reverse complement.
CTGGTTCTTCCCGTCCAGTTTGACAACCACCTCTGGGAAAAATATCGAAACCAAACACACCTGAGTTTCAAACTACTACACCACCCGCCCGCGCCCTGGAGAAAAGCCAGTAAAAGGGTATTCAAATTCCCTTGGTGCGCGCGTGATATAATAACAAAAAAAAAAAAGTTATTATGATTGGATGTAAGACAAAACACGAATGCTACCAAAAATTACATTTGATGTTGTCACGTTTTAATGAACACAATATCAAAATTAATGTCGAGAAGTCTAAGTTTTTAGTTTCTTCCGTAAAATATCTTGGTCATATAATTTCGGGTAAGGGTATTTGCCCAAATCCAGAAAAACTTGAAGCTATACTTTAGGCACCGTCTCCAACTAACCTTAAACAGTTGCAGTCATATCTCGGCTTATTAAATTTTTATTCAAAATATATTTTCGATAACCGAACCAGCAAATTAGAAATTCGTCGGCAGTTTGAGTTGCGGAAACGGTCGAATTACGAAAACTTGCAAAACTCCTTTCATGACAAATTGTTTCTGCCCATCAATATCATGTATGATACATCGTCGGGGGCATTCCAGATCAACACTACGTACACTACTAGAATCCACCGCTTTCAGAACAAAAATGAACTGGAAGTACTTTTAGGGGTATCCCTTCCAAAGCCATCAACGTCTGACCCGCGTCATACAAATACTGAGGGTGAAAAGAAAAGAGAGCACAAACTCCCTGGGGCACTTTGCCTCAAACTTAAGAGGGAGGTCGGATCGTGTCATGCTTGCGGGCAATTTGGACATTTTGCAACCGGATGTTCGGCCTACAAAAAGAAGAAAAATATAGTTCACTACGTAGATGATGATCGACACGGCTAGTCCGTACCGGAATTTATTGAATTAAAAACTTATACAATGGATTACTTTGGAATTAATAAAACAAATTTAGTTTTAGGTTAGTTATTTTGCAAAAACCAATAGACGAATTATTTATGGTCGGTGCTATGAAAAATCAAATTCTAGGTACTAAATTACGAGATGTATTTGGTGTTCTTTTTTATAATATGTGAAGAATCAAGTTAAATTTAGCAAATAGTGTTAGTTTAGTAATAGACGAGTGGATTATATTTTGGGAAAAAGCAAGAATTTCTACTTATAACAACTGAAAAAACTTTACGAAGAGTTACGAAACATTGAGAAAGTAAAAACAGAAACATTGCGGTAACATTATTAACCTTAAACGATTTATTTGATAACGCCCATGCATCAGCCTTAGATTTGATAAAAATTCGAGATAAAAACTTTTTTCTTTTACAAAAACAAAAAGGTCGACATGGGTGTTTGCTTGAAACAGACTACAAGCTGGCAGCCATTGAAAAAAAAGAGGATCGTGAGGGGAGAACCAAACAATGAGTTTAAGATCAAAGTTCATTCAATTATCACGAAGGTAGGTAGTGGTTATATTTTTAAATATTTGAATGGACTAATTGTTTTGCAAGTGGATTAGGTACTACTTTTTCATCTAAGGAAGAGAAGCTTAGAGTTGAAAATTCTAGCTCTGAATCGCCAGTACCAGGTTCATCAGCCTTGAAAAGAGCTAGAGTAGATATTTTCACTCCAAGGCTATCGGCAGTGTTCGTTAAATGTAAAATAAGTGACAGAGATTCCGTTTATCTCTTGGTAGCCTGTATTGAAGTAACTTCCTTGGATGTTTTAAAATTTGTGATTAACCGCACATCTCTAAAGCTTTCTCGTCAATATTTTCGCGAACAGCTACAGCAAGTAAAAAAAAATTTGCCAACTTGAGTTTAAACTTTGCCGTAATACACTGGGACTCCAAACTGCTTCCCGATATAACTGACCAAGCTGAAGTTGACAGACTTCCAATTATTGCAACAGCTCAAAAAATTTAAGAACTCCTTGGAACCGGAACTTTCAGCTGAAACTGAAATTAAAGTATCATATTGGAAGATTGGTCATTGACAGCTTGCAGACATCATATTTTTGAAATTGTTCTTCAAGGAGTATTTAATGCATTTAAATTTGATTAATTTTCTGGACCTAATATTCCTTTTTTTAAAAGACTTAAAACTCAGTGGAAAACGTTTAATGAAAGTAAGATGATGTTTCGTTCTTTATTACCAAAAATCTTCCATCAGATTTAATGTCAGCTATATCTACAATATGAAAATTCTCTAAAGATTTGGCTTATCTGCAGACTTTTGCACTTTGATCTAACAGTTTGGAATGACCAACCAGATTATAGGCGGAAATAGTCGGATCATTAAAAGTAGTCATTGATACAACTGAATGTGGTAACTCCAACTAATGGAAAAAATTAATAACAAACTCACTAAAAACGAAGATCAAAAGCAATTCCTACTTCAAGTGAGTACCTTTTTCACTTGCTTAAAAGAACTCAAAACGCAACAAATCACATCAGTTAGGCCAATCAAATCCACGAAATATAACATAGAACTGCAAATCAGAGACGACGTTGGGCGAATTTTTCAAGCAGGAATAAAACTTAGAGGCACGGGAATATCAATTCATAGAGATTATCTGATCGTGGGACGAAATAAAAGGAGACGAATTCTCAAACTTAAATATGAAATCGCAGCAAAAAACCCGAAATTAACATCCAAATACGAGGAGATAAGCTTAGAACAGGAGAACACACATTTTATTTTGATGAAAACAACAAGTTGACATGTCATCGTGCTGGGGAAATAACTTCCATGGGCCAGCTCCTAGGTGACAAAAGCAAAACGTTAAATTATGGTGCATCTACAAGTGATAGAGCTGCCAGTGGCTCACAAACCGCCAGCCTCAATAAACGCATTCAGTGCATTTAATTGTAATGCCTTCAGTCGATTAAATAAATACGTTAATTGTAGTCCAAGTAATTATTCATTAAATATTGTTTCTTTTAATGTAGCATGCTTAGGTAACAAATTACTTTTTAATGATTCCTTTGAATTTATAATTAATTACGACGTCTTTTGCTATTTGAAACTTTTGTTAAAAAAAATATGGAACGACCTATTTCAAACATCCTCTGGATACCGGCGCCGCTATATTGATCGAAATGGAAATAAAAAAAAATTAAAATATATATAATACCAATTTATGCTTGTTATAAATGGCCTTAAACCAACCCTGCTTCATTAAAATACTGAAAGCGTTATAAAATGACTTCCAACATTGAACATCCTTCCCGGTGGTAAAGGCTGCGCTCAGCTTGTAAAAACGGAGAATGACGCTCTTCTTCTTACAACAAACTTATGGTAAGTTTTGAATAGTTGTGAAGTTCACCTTTAACTTAAGTAAAGAAACACAACAATTTGGCGACGAGGTAAAAACGTCCATGTGTCAAACGGGGAAACAAAAACGTCAAGATTAATCGGCTGTGTTGAACCGTTCGTTATAAAAATATATATAAAATTATATATATAAATTTAATAATTTTAATTTAATAAATAAATATAAATTTAACAAGATGAAACAGGAGTATGGTGAACCTATAAATAAATTTATTGTGCGTCTAAAGGTTCAGGCTCAGTTTCGTGAATTCGGTGATATTATCCCAGAAAAGTCTAAAGAAGACGTCCAAAAGCTAAAAATAAAAATGTTAAACAATGCATTGAGTGATCGCTTCATAGTGGGATTAACATGTGAAAAAATCCAAGAAACATTGTTAGCTGAGGATAACCTCACTTTCAAAGAATAGAAAATATGGAGGTTTCGCAAAAAAACAACAAAGTCGTTACATTCCTAGCAAAATATACATGCCGTCTTTCAACAAAAAAAATAACAACGAACCCGTGCCGTCAATAGTACATACAAATTATTTGCCTAGAAAAATTAACTCGTCATTCGTCAAGTACATAACATCTAACGTCAGAGGGAAGCTACAAAAAAAACCTCCCTCATCAAAATGATAATTGTCCAGCTAAGAGAGAAAATTGGAAGTGTTTTAGCTGCCACAAAATCGGTCACACCTCCAGAGTCTGCAAGTACAAAAAATCCAAAGGTCAAAAAGATGCAGTCAATGTCGTCAGTGCAGAGAAAGAAAAAAGCAGAGTGTTCTCTGCTTATCAACAATGTAAGGACTGGTTTTGAGATCGATACCGGAGCATCGGTAACTATTATGTCAGAAAAACATTAATATGATTATTTTTCTAATGTCAAATTAAAGAAGTTATGTAATAATTTGTGTACAGTTTAGGTAATATTTGGATGTATTGTTTCCAAACTGGTGCAAAATGTACCAAATGTAAAATTTAACAGGTATGATCCAAAAAATATCCAAACATCGTGAATGACAAGAATAAAGATCCAATTAAAGGTTTGAACTTTATAACTTTCCATTGTGCATATAGTGTTCCATCCAGGCTAAAAATCGAGCTAAGTCGACTTGTAGAAGAAAAGATTTTAGATCCTATCAAGTATAGTCAATGGGCTACCCCTATCGTGATAGTTCCTAAGTTGAATTGCGGATTTACATGGACTGTAAAGTGACCATATATAAATGCATTTTGATATTACATTACCCCTTACCGAAATTGGATGAGATTTTCGCGGATTTAGCTAATTGTGAAGTGTTTTGTGTGATTGATTTAAGACGAGCTTATCAACAATTGGCGGTGGATCAAAATTGTAAAGAACTCTGATAAATACTCACATTGGTCTTTTTGTGTATACACGTTTTCCATTCGATGTAGCGAATGCTCCTTCTATTACTGGGACTTGAAAGTGTATTTTGTTACTTGTTAGGGGGTGGCCGTGGTGTAGTGGTATATTTACAGACTACGTGCGAGGCAATTCTTTGAAAAAGTCTTTTCATAGATATTGTATGTAGTTAGTTAAATATTTGCCTAGAAAAATTAACTCGTCATTCGTCAAGTACATAACATCTAACGTCAGAGGGAAGCTACAAAAAAAACCTCCCTCATCAAAATGATAATTGTCCAGCTAAGAGAGAAAATTGGAAGTGTTTTAGCTGCCACAAAATCGGTCACACCTCCAGAGTCTGCAAGTACAAAAAATCCAAAGGTCAAAAAGGTGCAGTCAATGTCGTCAGTGCAGAGAAAGAAAAAAGCAGAGTGTTCTCTGCTTATCAACAATGTAAGGACTGGTTTTGAGATCGATACCGGAGCATCGGTAACTATTATGTCAGAAAAACATTAATATGATTATTTTTCTAATGTCAAATTAAAGAAGTTATGTAATAATTTGTGTACAGTTTAGGTAATATTTGGATGTATTGTTTCCAAACTGGTGCAAAATGTACCAAATGTAAAATTTAACAGGTATGATCCAAAAAATATCCAAACATCGTGAATGACAAGAATAAAGATCCAATTAAAGGTTTGAACTTTATAACTTTCCATTGTGCATATAGTGTTCCATCCAGGCTAAAAATCGAGCTAAGTCGACTTGTAGAAGAAAAGATTTTAGATCCTATCAAGTATAGTCAATGGGCTACCCCTATCGTGATAGTTCCTAAGTTGAATTGCGGATTTACATGGACTGTAAAGTGACCATATATAAATGCATTTTGATATTACATTACCCCTTACCGAAATTGGATGAGATTTTCGCGGATTTAGCTAATTGTGAAGTGTTTTGTGTGATTGATTTAAGACGAGCTTATCAACAATTGGCGGTGGATCAAAATTGTAAAGAACTCTGATAAATACTCACATTGGTCTTTTTGTGTATACACGTTTTCCATTCGATGTAGCGAATGCTCCTTCTATTACTGGGACTTGAAAGTGTATTTTGTTACTTGTTAGGGGGTGGCCGTGGTGTAGTGGTATATTTACAGACTACGTGCGAGGCAATTCTTTGAAAAAGTCTTTTCATAGATATTGTATGTAGTTAAATGTATATCCTGTCGGTGTCAGCTCTGACATGAAGGCATAACACTGATGTTGGAGTGATTGCTGGCTGGGTTAAATGTAACAAACTAACAACTAGCACGTACTAAGACCCACTGGTTCTTCCCGTCCAGTTTGACAACCACCTCTGGGAAAAATATCGAAACCAAACACACCTGAGTTTCAAACTACTACACCACCCGCCCGCGCCCTGGAGAAAAGCCAGTAAAAGGGTATTCAAATTCCCTTGGTGCGCGCGTGATATAATAACAAAAAAAAAAAAGTTATTATGATTGGATGTAAGACAAAACACGAATGCTACCAAAAATTACATTTGATGTTGTCACGTTTTAATGAACACAATATCAAAATTAATGTCGAGAAGTCTAAGTTTTTAGTTCCTTCCGTAAAATATCTTGGTCATATAATTTTGTGTAAGGGTATTTGCCCAAATCCAGAAAAACTTGAAGCTATTCTTCAGGCACCGTCTCCAACTAACCTTAAACGGCTTATTAAAATATATAAAATAAATATATAAAATATATTTTCGATAATCGAACTAGCAAATTAGAAATTCGTCGGCAGTTTGAGTTGCGGAAATGGTCGAATTACGAAAACTTTCAAAACTCCTTTTATGACAAATTGTTTCTGCCCATCAATATCAATATCGTCGGGGCATTCCAGATCAACAGCTACGTACACAAGCTAAAATGCACCGCTTTCAGAATAAGAATGAGCTTTTGGAAGCACTTTTAGGGCTATCCCTTCCACCGAGGGTGCAAAGGAAAGAGAGCACAAACTCCCTGGGACACTTTGCCTCAATCTTAAGAGGGAGGTCGGTTCGTGTCATGCTTGCGGGCAATTTGGACATTATGCAACCGGATGTTCGGCCTACAAAAAGAAGAAAAATATAGTTCACTACGTAGATGATGATCGACACGGCTAGTCCGTACCGGAATTTATTGAATTAAAAACTAATACAATGGATTACTTTGGAGTTAATAAAACTAATTTAGTTTTAGGTTAGTTATTTTGCAAGAAACAATAGAAAAATTAGTAGAAAAACCTATTATTAGATCTAGCGAATCGGAATACGCTTCTGCGATTGTGTTTGTGAATCGTGGGAACTTCGATTTTGCGTTAATAACCGTTCTCTGGACAAAGGTACTTTAAGGAATATCTACCCCTTTCCGTTAATTCACGATTTACTAGAGAGATTATATAATAAGAGTTTCTTTACGTTACTAGATCTAAGAAGTTTTATTATGTGCACATGAGCCATGATTCGGTTAAATACAGTTTAGTTACAGATGAACATAAACATGATTTTCAGTGTTCAGTTCAGGGAAAATGACTGCGTAACTGCAACAACACTATGATTGCGTCTGCCGAGGAGGAGGAAAATCTTTGTGTTTTAAAGGAAGTTTTATGTTGAAAACGATCTTGAACTCAGGTTAGATAAGTGCAAATTCATGCATTCAGAAGTAAAGTACCTAGGATATACGGTGTCCGAAAAAGGCATACGTACCGATAAAAAGGGGGTGAAGGCGATAAACGACTTCCCTGTTTCTCAGAACGTTAAAGCAGTTCATAGTTGTTTGGGACTTTGTTCCTACTTCTGAAAATTCGTTATTCTCTGTGAACGCTCAGCCACTATAAAACCCAATAAAGAGAACGTCAAAATTTAAGTTAGGTGAGGCCGAATTGTTTTGTTTTCAATTTCATAAACAAAAATTGATTGAAACTCCATTTTTGACTCTCTACCACCCTAGGGTTGAAACTGAATTGCACTGCGATGCAAGTTCTATTATGTTTGGGGCAATATTAATGCAGAGAAAGTCCGATGGGAAATTCCACCCAATATTTTACTTCTCTAAAAGACAACAGAAAGCGAATCGAAATTTCATAGCTTCGAGTTAGACTCTATCAATTGTATATTCATTAGAACGATTTCGGATGTATTTGAAAGAGGGATCAAATTCAAAATTATTATTATTATATTATTCCAAAACTTACGGCGGAAATAAAATTCTATGTAGACAACTACCTAAAATGCTTAGCATTTTCTTCAAAGGAGGGTAGGCGAGAAGCAAGTTGAATAATATACCAAAAGGCGAATTGCCATTCGAAACCATTCACATAGACCATTACGGTCCCGTTTTGTAAGGAATTTCAAAAAAGAAATATGTCCTATTAGTAGTAGACGCATTCACGAAATTCGCCAAGTTGTTTCCGGTACATACCACGAATTGAATTGTCAATTGAAATAATACTCTCAAACATACAGTCGACCGAAAGTCTTGATATCCGATAGAGGTAGTAGTTTTACTTTAAATGATTTCGAAACATTTCTTGAGATAAATAATGTTCGACACATAAAAATAGCTAGCGGTTCGCCACGAACGGGCAAGTAGAAAGAATAAATAGAAGTTTGGGCCAAATGATAGCGAAATTGAAATGACATCTGCTGGTGTACTATACTTTTCATAACAAGAAAGGAACAATGGCAATGGGGCTATATTCAGCCGGAGAGTTCGAGGACGCCTTCTTTTTAAGAATGTGAAAAATTTTCGCTATTTTCCACGCGCTTGGGAAATCAGAAGTCATTATAATATTATTAAAAATGTAGGTTATTGCTGGAAGAATGTAAGGTAGAATGATTTTAATGAAAATGGTTATTTCCATTGATACCAATAGCTTTAGACGTTGTGTATAGCCTTAACGATATCAGCTTGTTCAATACAAGCAAATTCAAAGCCATTTGTGTTATATATATTGGGATCGATATTATTTATTTCGGAATTCTTCTTTCGACCAACACCAAGCTCACATAAATTATGTCAAAGAATTTTTGAAGGTTACTTGTGGTTTTTCGTAAAACACTCTTTTGGCTTGTTTAACCTTAGAGTTGGCCAAATTCCTTAGTTGGCGGAAACTGTTATAAAATTCTGAGAGTTTAAATCTTATCCACTTCTTATAGGCGGTATCATGTTTGTTTTTAAAATCAATAATTTCACGTGTAAACCATGGATCGTTAGGACACGGTATAACTTTAGTTACACGTGGGCATTGTATTGTTGCAATAATTGTATTGTATTTCAACCTAAGTATCTGTAGATATTTCATGATAAATTGGATGCCAATTAATGCTTTGAATATCCCGCTCCAGAACATCAGTATTAAGATTTCTAAAGTGAGTTAGTAAGTAAGAAATTGAAAAGTTGCAAAGATATGGTCGTGTTTCGAGAGCTGAAATCTGACTATAGAAAACATTATGACAGTCATTGGAGAGGAATAAATCTTTAAGTGTACTGGCTTGAGCAAGAATCGTTGGAACAATCATGTTTATAATATCCAAGCCAAGAGTTTGCATAGATTGAGCAAATGTTTCAGAGCCCGCATAATTCAATACATTACAAATGAAATCACCACATACTTACGTTTTCCAATAGTTTGGCAAAAGTTTTCCAGTAAATTGAATATGGGACTTAAATTAACATAGCTTAATGGTCTATAAACGACCCAAAGAAAACACTTTATCCGTTCACAAACCACTTCGGCTAAACAATACTGAAGTGGACTACCAGGGGGTGAGTTTATTAAAGGTTTAGCGCTTAAACTGTTACGAACGTAAATTCTGACGCTCCCATCAATAATCAGGAAAAATTGTGTAGCCATTAAGAGCGTAAACCAAACCACATACTACATTAACGCGTTGATACGCAACCCCTGACGCTGATTACAGTAAATATTTATCATTACAAGCAAGTTATCGTTCATGCCATCACCTTGAAAAGAGTTAATGATCTTTCCAGACATTCAAAGTATTATTAGAAAAGAAAAAAAGAAAAATTAACCGCACAGAAACGAGATATGGAAATGCGAACAGAACGGCTGGCAGACAGTTAATACAAAGTATACAAAATGACGCACATGACAATAGTTAAATAGAATAATAGATAGGCAAAAATACTTGAAAAATAAATAAACTGGAACTACAGCTTACGTATGAAGAGGTGGGATTTCATCACGATTTGTACCAGCAGAAGCAAAGGGGTGAATGGAGTCAATCAGAAAAGCTTTTTTATTCTGTGTTTGACGCACATACACTCGTCCACTGTATCCAATTTATACTCCATATTTATTTCAATTTGAGCTTTTCGATGAAGCTCAAGTTCAGCTTGTCAGATTGCAACCCTAGATTTTGTAAACAAAGAGGCTTACGCGTTTTTTTTACGCTTGATTTGCCAATCTGAGAGTAGTGATTTTCTCCGACGCCGAGAAAACTTTATTTTATGGTTGAGTTCTCCATAGCTCACTTTGGCTTTGATCGAAAAATATTTACCTGAACCACAGGTGGAACACAGTCAATGGAGGTGCAGAGTGTATCAAACATATTCCAAAGATTTCGCGCTCCGCTGAATCCAACTTGCCGTTTAATTTAGATATTTCATTGTCGAGCTGTGTGCATTGGATAGATTCGGAAATTCGTTCGAACACCTCTATTCTCACTGTTAATGCGGACACTGATCTATTTATGACGTCGAGGCGGCTGCTGAAATCGGCAACAACCGTTTCCAATTTCTCCATTGAGATGTTGTGGTTGTCCATTATGACTGATTTCAGTTCTTTTGTGTTGTCTTACAATTATTTAGCAAGGCGTAGCTCAAACTTATTGGTTGGTTTATCTTCTTTGTTAGTTATTGCTGGTGATTGCGGTTGAGTTTTATTGTTTTTAGACCCAAATCTTGTTTTCGCTGAAGTTTTGACAGTTTTAGCATCAGTTAATAAAAAAGATGATAGAAAACGCTTGGTAATTTTAGTGAAATTATTGTGAACTTTAGCAGAATGCATGTGTAAAAATAACTTGTTGGAAAAAGAATGACTTTGAATACTGTTCAGACACTGTGGTGCCACTTTTGGAGATTAAATTAAGAGAATAATTGCTGCAGCAACACTAAAAGGTTCACTACCCTTGACCGTTATCCATGACTGTGACTGACCATAGTAAATGCTCAGTTTATCTATAAATTTTGCCGTCAATTTATTTTTGCGCATTCGCGAAGACGGGCTCCCATTTGCTTTTTAACGTGTCCCGCGCATTCGTTTTTTACAATTTCAATTTCATCACCATACGGTTTCGTATGGTTTCATGAAATTTCCATTCCTCATATTGCTCGTTATTTTTGTGTTTATTCCAATAGTTACATTCATGACAATAAGAAGATTTAACAAGAAAATCAACGACTGATCAATGAGAACCGCAACTCTAAACAATGAGGTTTTCGCCACGTACCATCTATTGAAACGGTCAGTTTTGTTATACCAGCACTAGAATTTTGTTTTGTTATTTCCTGTTGTTCTTCTTTTACAGATTATTTTAACACCAATTGAACAGCAGAATGAATGCTGTTAATTATCATATCCATAAGTCCACAAAATTTCATAGCTCGACGTAAACCAATACCCAATAAGCGCATAACAAAAGAGAATCATGTATTTATTTCGTAAGCTATGTTGTGATGTACGGGCACGACGGATTGAAAGCCGGTTTGCACGATGGACACGAAACTACAATTTTAAAACCTAGTTCTCGAGTGCTTTCTATTGAAACTATTGAACTTCACCATCACACTTTTTACATTTTGCACATTCTGATAAGACAAAAAACACAGTCAGAAAATTCGAAATTCGTTACCCGATGTGTGGATCTTATGATCCTTATGTCGTTCTTTTGGTCGGTATTTTCTTCTTAATCCGATCTTTGCGAAAAGATCCGGATCGATAAGCTTCTCGTGAACCTTTATTTCTGATATCCATTTTCTTCAGAATATTTATTTACAAACGAAAATTCATTGTTACGCACAGTTGCACGAACAGCAAGCTACTGACAAAAAGTGTCTATTTCTGGAAAATAATAATAGTCGTATGAAATTTTCGTTATATTTGGAGCCAAGCACGCTCAAAAATACAATGGCATCATAACATAGGTCTAGGGATGCTCTATTAGAAGGTTGCTTGCCGCTTCCTGCTTCTTGATTCGACGTCGCAAAACTCGTTTCACTCTCTCTCTCTCTCTCTCTCTCTCTCTCTTTCACTGGCTTATTTATCGAAATATTGACTTTGCATTTTCACCAGATATTCTTGAGAATTCAAGCTTCAAGAAAATGCAAAAAATGTTTATTTATGCAGACATGGTTATGAAAATGTGATTAGTCTCTTAACAGTTCGAAAACGTTTTAGCATTGTTATTGAGTATGTTTCTTTAAAAATTTTCATTCACAATCCGTGTAATAGCGTTTCACACTTGAACCACGTGTTTCGGTTCCGCCGCTGCCATTCATTATCCTGGAAGAGGTATGTTGACCATTGTGTTTTCCTTCCTGAACCTTTGCACGCACGACCACATCAAATTCGATGCACTCCCGGCCAGTAATCCAATCTAGCTGTTGAATCCGCAAAACATGGGCTTTAAATTGGAAATTTTATGCTGCACAAATCTATATTTCTGAAAGTACATAATGTACATATATATGTATATCAGACTATCCTTTTATATAAGAAAAAATAATCGAAGATAGCGATAATTTTTAAGAATATATGTCAATATGACTTCATGCTGTTTTTTTTTTCTTTTCTTTTTTTTTTTTTTTTTTTTTTTTTTGTTTAATTAAAGTATGCAACTTTCTCATGATGAACAATCAAGCCTTAATAGGAGAAACTCATCAGGACTGCTCTTATCTCCAGAAATAGAATGTTCTAGTTCGTCAAAAGCAAATTTATCTGAATCGAATGAAGCTGATGGATTCTATATGCTAAAAAAAGATTCACAGAGGAGAACAACACTTGCAAAAGTTTTGTATAATGATGAAATAAAAATTTGTGAAATATGGATGGAAAAACTCTTAAAACTTATTGAAAGCAAAAGTAAACTTGCTATTGATAGAAATGATCTTTGTGTTGTAATAAGAGGACTTAGACATTATATATCTGACCAAAATATAGAAAATCTCGAAAAGACTATAAATGAGTTAAAAATAACTTTGGACTTCGACACCACAGCAATTGACCATTTACATTTAGCACTATATTCTTTTCATGAAGCTGTCCTCAGTGTTCTGAGGCTACACTGCATTAAGCCCCATTGGATGTTCGCATTAGACAATCTTGTTAAACGGGCTGTTCAAGCAGGAATAATGATTTTATCACCAGGTATACATTATACATTATGCAATATAATCTTAATACCACTTTCTTTTAGAACTTGGAGCAAATTTGGCAGGGCATGAAAGCATGTTCTGTTCCGATAATGACCGTGTTATAAATAACAATCAAGGAAATGACCCCATATTCTTTGGAAACGATTATAAAACTTCGAGTGACTCTAGTTTAGTTGATTTAAAACGAGCAATCGATGAACTGATTGAAACACAGAGGTGTATTCAGTCATTTCTTAAAACAAATATTGAAAAACAAAAAGAGGCAATTGATGTTCTTAAGAGAATTAATGTTAGATTGTCATACACATATCAACTTCGAGAGAATCACAGGTAAGATAATAATAATAAAAATAACAATTAGATATTTTCACGAATGCGAAAGGGAAAGGGTTTTTCGGTATATTCTAAGTAAAACATCGTTCTACAGTGAGGGTATATCTCCAATGTAGACATTATTTATCAAGGATTTAAGAAAAGGCTTATTTTGGTGTACTCTGACCCATGCTCCGTTAACGAAATTGCTCTGTTAATACTAAAGGTAGAAACTTCGTTTAGGACTTTATTTTTAGAAAATATACTAGCCTTTGTAACTGCGTTTAAATGAAATTGATATCTTATTTGAGTCTTTGAGTCTGAGTCAGATATTCAAATTCTAAGCCTGTTTCGTTATTCTTGCCAATGCCAATTTTTGACTTAAAGATCACTTTTTTTTCCAGAAAATGCGTAATAAACATAACGTTTTACTACATTTTTCTTATGAACATAACATTAATAAGAAAAAATCATCAAGAAGTTTGCAGAAAAACCCATTAATTTTATGATGCTTTATACAGCATATATAGACTATAAAAAAAGCATTTGATTCTGTACCACACAACTGGTTCTAGAGAGCGCTTGCAGTCTAAAAATATTAAATACCTTAAACATGTAATGGTAAATTGGAACACAGAATTACACTTAAATATATCTAACGAAGTATTAAGATCTTCCAAAATTAAAGTTAGAAGAAGTGATTCTTTAAGCCCACTTTTATTCATTTTAGCAATGAACCCACCATCCTTTAGTTTGGATTCCACAGGTTCCTTGAAAAAATGACTCTAGCCCGATATATGGAAGGATGAGGACTAACAGACTAGCTCAAAGAACAAAAAAATACCTTTGCGGGAAAAGTTCTTCACAAAGTCTGGAAAATCTGACCTTCACCGTGCTATATGCCTTGCGGACGAAAACAGTCCACTAAGGCTAGCCCAAACAGATTACCAAAGTAGTAAGGTAACCAACAGGGAAAAAATTTATTTGCTGAATAGAAAGCCCCTTCATGGAAAACATATAAACGCCATAAGCCAGGACAATTTCGACATAAAATCGTCGGGCTTCTGGCTGACTGCGGGAAACATGTTCCCGGAAATGAAACGACACATGATCGCCATACAGGGCCAAGTTATACCAACAAGGAACTACTTGAAAAGTGACGCAACTGTCCTGGTTGACTCTTGTCGATATGGATTTTTTGGAGTAAAAAATATAAAGCATATAATATATGGCTATACGCTATAAGCCATTATACTGGAACAGGTCTGTTATTACAGGTCAAAGCGACCTGTACAATCGACCTGATATAATCTTTTTAGGCAAGGGAAGTAAAGATGCTTTAATATGCGTAGCTGTGTCGAACACCAAACCTCTGCAAGAAAAGTTTGCTGAATAGGTTTCAAAATATGCGTAACTCATTAAGCCCATAGAATGACAATGGAAGGTGAAGGAAGTAAAATAACTCCGCTGATTGTATCAAGTACTGCAGTAATACCACATAGTCATTTTGAAGGAATGGACAGACTTGGTTTAGACTCTGCTCCAAAAATCACTGCTTATCGCATGCACAAAAATTGTACTCCGGTTCAAGAATGGGATTTAAACAGCTCTGAAATTTTACCAATACAATAATAAAAACACCCTCTCGTTCAGAGCCTAATCCTTTTGAAAGAATTATCTGGGATAGGTGAGTATCCAGCAATAACGATGAGAAATTATGAAACTCAATGATAATAATAATAATATAAACATCAAAAGCATTGTTGAAAGACGAAATAAAAATCTCTTCAATTATTTGTCCAGAAAGACTGAAACGTCCGCACTGCACAAATCCATCCTTAATGCTGACGAAAACTTCACCCCGGCAAACATGAAGATTAGATTTCACTTAGATATCACAGCACATGTGTGCATTAATTGGAAGACACCCAAATGAACTAGAGGAACCGAACGTCTACAACAAAATATCTAATTCTTGGTTTCGATTTGGAAACTTATATCCGGAAAGAATGGTATTCATGATTGCTATTCAGGATCCTTGTGGTGGCCGTGGCGTAAGTGGTGGTAGTGAACTGACTTCCCAATCAGACGGTCAGCCGTGACCGAAAGACTTTTTTTCAGGTAATTAAAATCTCGTCAGATAAATGTTGGATGCTGCCACCCATGGAGCGAAATAACCACTAAGCTCAAACATCTTTATTTCTCTCTCTGCCCCATTTTCCTAAGAACTTAATACGTGCCCGTGCACATTAAGAGAAATCACACCCTCTTGAGTGTTATATTCTTTAAAAAACAAAAACAATGATACTATTTCTTCTTAACCGGTTACAATAACTCCCTAGTAGCGTTTTTTTACGATCTATATCCTATTGAAAAACTTTCATTCTACCATTCATGTTTAATTCTTCCATGACTTTCTTCTCCATTTCACTCCTTTAAAAATCCCCTCTTCTTACAACTTTTATGAAGCAAATTTTAACAATCTCTTCCTATATCTTCAATTGATTCTTCCCACCAATTATTATTATTATTTTTTTTTTTTTTTTGACTGTTCTAATGTCATTAATTTTTACCTCGTTGATGTTCGTATGCGAGCATGCGAACAAAGCCAACTTAGAAGGATCTGATTGCGTAAGGGTTGGTAAATCCTTTGCATCACCGTTTAGTAAATCCGAGATATGAATTATCTTTAAGGGTTATCTTATCAACATGCGAATGGAAATTTAGCTCCCTGTCGTAAATGTAAAGTTCGCGATTGAACAAGGAATACAGGTGGATAAGATTAGACTGTCTAATATTTTTATAATTTACTGACTTTTAACTTCAACAGCGAAAGAAAAACAAAGAAAACACAGTACTTACTTTTCCGTACCTTATTCAACTTAAGACTAACGACTAGCACTAGACACTTTATTTCATAAATGTATTCTTATACGAGTATAGTACCATTCTCGGTTGGAGATACAAATATTTCCAAATATTTATCGATTGCTTATGCAGTCGATTTTTTTCTGTTGAAGTGGGTTTTGTGTTAGCACGAAAAAAAAAACAAATTATCTTATGTTGACAACACATTATTATTTATGTGCTGACACATGATTGGGATGCAGAGTTTGATGGCATATGTGACAACAAATTCATATTGAGTTTGATTGTCTACTCTTGTGCCTTCTACAATATTTTTGATTTCGTTACAGTTATGGTTGATTACAGTTTTCTCAATATTTTTTTAGAATGATTATACCATTTAGGATTTATACCTTGGAGATGCTGATATTTATACTTCAAAGACATATTTCGAGAAGAATCTGCGCTATTCAGCATTTCATACAATTTTCCATTTTGGTAGAAATTCAAGTCTACTCTCCACACACCAATGGTTGATGCTTTTGCTTTCGCAATCATCTGCAACGGAAATATAGATGACGCTGCTCACATTCATATGGATATCACACTGCTCCGTCCCTAAAGTTTTTCGTTCCGAACAACTTCGTCATTCATCATTATATTGAAAGGACACATTCTATCCAAATAGACTACCTTAAATTTTGCTCGACCCGCATGCTCGATAGGGCAGACAGCGTCATTAATGCGAGTTATGACCTTGTATGATCCTTTCCATTCCTGTTGCAATTTTTGTAATTTTCCTTTCTTACTCAGATGATTATACATCCAAACCAGATCTCCTTTGTTGAAGCCTGAAGATTTCGCTTGATGTCGTACCTAGTCTTCATGCGGTTGCGGTCGCTATCTTCATCTTTTCTCGGGTGTTTTCATGCAATTTATGAATCCTGCTGCGCAAGTCGTCCACGTAGTCGTTCACCTCCTTGACTCTGTATGTGGGGATCCGAATTTTATTTCACTTGGCAACTGAACTATTTGACCAAATAAGATCTCGGATGTGTCCTGCTGAACTAGGGACCGCGTTTCGGTAGGCTAGTAAAAAGAGGGGTATATGGTATGCTTTTGAATATATCCAGCTACTTTTAAACATTTTGAAATGGCTGCTTGAGTGACACCCAAAGATTCTGCGAGCTCTTCTTGTGTTTGGCAACAATCTTTTTAGAGTAATGCTACAAGTTCTTCATCTTCAAAATTTTTTGGCTGCCCAGGACATTCATCGTCTTCCAAGCCAACATCACCACTTTTAAATCGTGCAAACCACTTTTGGCACGTTGTCTCAGCTAGCGCATGTTCACCATAAACTTCCACCAAAATACGATGACTTTCGGCAGCAGTTTTCTTCATATTAAAGTTATGAAGAAGAACTCCCCGCAAAAACACTTTTTCAGGCACAATGTTGGACGTATTTGAGTGAAAAAAAAAATTATTGTTGTTTACGCTTCAAATAAATGACATATACTAAAATGACGTACAATGACAGTAGCTTTCCAATGCATGTTGGAATATATTTCATAGCAATGGAATAATACAAGGTACGCCATCTCTCAGCAAACCGCACGAATTAAGATTAGCGCTTAGCCAATAGCAACGTTCCCTTACCTTTTCCAACTTTTTGTTTATTCCCAAATGGCCTCCTGAGATTCCTTCATGAATTTTATGCAGTACTTCTCTGATTTTAGACCGTAGCACGATTAGTTGCATACGAGATGTTGTTCCATCTGCATTTTCTAATTTTCTCTTCAGCTTCTGCCAGCTTGGTCTTTCCTCGTGTTCCTTCTAGGCCAATATTGATTCGATAATAACATCGATATGCCTGTTGGGAACGGATTTCATCTGTACTCCAACCATCTATTGGCTCGGTCCTGATCATTTGGTTAGTGGCCTGTTTTTTCACTTCTTTACGGTTGCAGGGTTCACATTTAACTCCACACACTCGAAGAGAGAAAGCATCAGCATTTGAGTTGAGTTTTTCCTTGAGGTGTTGTACTTCAAAGTCGTAGCCTTGCAACTACTCGATCCATCCTGCAACTTGGCCTTCAGGGTTATTAAATTTTTTGGCTATTTCAGAGATGTGTGGTCTATCCGAGGAGTGAAGTTTTTTCCATAGAGGTACTTATGGAAATACTTCGTGGTTAGAATTTAAGCCAGCAGCTTGCTTCGGCTTGAGTTTCCCAGTAGTTCCGTTCAGGTCTAGAGAGTATCTTACTGTAATATGCGACCACTTTCTCTTGAGCATCATGAACTTGGGAGATCACAGCTCCGACCCCAACATTGCTACCGTCTGCCCTCCACGATGAACATTTTTCCGGGTGTGGGGTAATCCAAGATGGGGGAATTTCACAGCTGCCGCTTGAGTTCTTCAAATGCGTTTTCGCACTCTCCAGACCACCTGAACTGTCGGCCTTTTCCCGTAAGTTGGTGCAGGCTCTTGGGAATACCAGCAAAATCCGTGCCAAGTACGTGGCGAGTCCCAAGAAGCTTCTTAGTTGGTGTTTATACAATATAATGTGACCCAGATATTTTACTTCCAGACGGAATAAGGTACACTTTTCTGGGTTTAGGCACTTCGCAGCCTCTCAAACACTTCCTCTAGATCGAACATCATGCCTATGACGATAACGTCGTCCAGGCAGGTTTTCCACGTGAGTTTTGCAATGTTCGTTCCAATAATCGCTCAAAGGTGGCCGAAGGGTCTGCAAGGTCCAAACAGCGTCAATATAAACTGCCAAAGACCACTTTCTGTAGTACGATTTATCTCTACCTGCCCGTAACGGCTCTTTAAGTCAAGAGTTAAAAATCATTTCGCTCCAGAAAGCGTATCCAAAATATCGATTCTTGGCTGTCTTTTTAAGTTACATCGTTGATACGTCGGTAGTCCACACAAAACCTCTTGCTGCTTTCTTCTTTACGAGGACTACTGGAAGTCCCTCAACTTTCATCTTCGACACCTTTCTGGCAACTTCTGTTTGCTTTGTCAATGGAGGACGCCTTGTAGGTTGAGGAATTGGTCGGTCAGTGTCAATGTGATTTTGAACAAGTTGTGTACGTCCATATTCTCCATCTTGTGTAGCAAATATATCAGCGTACTCACCGATTAGTTTTTCTGCTAGGATTCGCTGATCTTGCTTCAGATTACAGAGATTGATAATTTTGTTTTTACAGGATTTGTTTCCGTTGTTGTCGATGTAGCGTCAATAGGTGCACATTTTTCCACTATCTCTCCCTATTTCACCTTTACACGAATGTCTTTGGACTCAGAACCCTTACAGGAAACATGTTCCATTAATGGCTTTCCCACCATAAAGTCTTTCCCACCATGAAGACTTTCCCATAGTATGACTCCATGAAATAGAATCGGTGGGTGCCAGGACCAACTTCCAATTTTGACTAAATTATTGCTTCTTTTTTTAAATTTTTTTTAAAATCTGATTTCTGCAAATAACGACTTTTAAGACGGAAGAGTTGTATGTATCTCCATGTTTGCGTATTATAGGGTTTGTGCCCCAAAGTCCACTCCACCAGTCAATGTTATGAAGTCTTTAGCAATGATGCACTCGTCGTATATGTGAGCCATCAGAAAAACGTGAGAAGGCTATTCCGGCCAACTGGATTTGTATGCGGGCTTCACCATATAAAATAGTTTTTTCTCCCGTAGCTGTTCTTAATTTGTACCTGCTGGTGCTATGCAACCAGGATTTATACACCAGATCCCTCCTGATCATTGAGGCCGTTGCACCGGTGTCTAATGTTGCCATCCACTGACTATTTCTACTAGAAGACTTTCATTACATTGTTTTGCTTGCTAGACATGGATGATGGTCCTGGGGCCGTCGACTCCTGCTACCAACTTCTGCCCCGCGAAGTTAGTGCTTAAGCATTTCCCGACTGATGGTTTCGGGAAGTTTGACTGACTTCTAGATACCCGTTTCTGCCGGTTTCTGTCTCTATTTGCTTGTTCCAGCAGCACATTCTGCGTCTATCCCGTGAGGATCTCGTTCCTCGGCACTATTTTTTCTGTACGAACATTCAACAGATGCTACTTTCCTGACGAAATGTGTTCCTTTGGAAGCCTGATTAGCGGTTTCCATCGACAGTGCAAAACCGAGTGCTTAAGTGCTTCAGCAAGGGTTCTTTTCCCGGCCATCCTTGCTGCTGGCTGTAGTTTCAATGAATGCGTACTTTGCCATTTCGTCGATAATTTCCTGGCCTGCAGTGTTTCTCCTCGTTGCTACATTCGGCTTTGCCTTGTAAGCCTCCCCCCCCCCCAAACCGTTTTTCGATAGCCTGTGCCAAAGCCACATAATTTTTTTGCTTTTGGATATCTACTGTTTGTAACAAAATTGCAACAATTCTGCTACTGGACCATGCAAGGCCATGGCAAGGCACTTCTCATTGTCCCAGTCATTCGCACAGGCAGCCATTTCAAATTGTTTCTTATAAGTTGACCATGAGTTCTAGCCATCGAATGTGGCTATTGTTTTCTTCTTTTCTTTTGCCAGTTGCTTAATTTTGTTGTACATTTGTTCGAATTTTTCATCAACATTCTTCTCTATTCTATCAAATTTATTATCAATTTCTTCAAATTTTTGCTAGCGAATGTTCTTGTGTTCTTCCAGATTATTCTTTTGTTCATCCATTTTCTATTGAAGGCTCTGCAGGTTTTTCTTCTGTCCGTCTAGATTTTTAGTATGTTCGTCCAACTTTTGTTAGAGACTATTCTTTTGTTCGTCGAATTTTTGTTCAATGCTGTTATTCTTTTCTTCCATTTTTAACAAGAGGAATTGCATTATCGCAGCATCTCCTTGACGCTATTCATTTGTTCTTCTTCGTCGACGTCAAAGGAGTATGTATCTGGATCATGCCTCTCGTTGTTCTAAGCGTCCTGAAGTCGGAGCACCAAGTCACTTTGGAGTTGGACGAGGGTCATCTGCAATACTTTTCGAACCTTTTTTTTTTTCAGTAATCACAAAATAGTTTTTTTTTTATAAAATGTTTGTGTGGATACAAATGATAGGATTTATATAATACAGTTACAATTCATAATCCAATCCAATCGGTTATCTCATCCACTTTTATTTCTTATTTCACACCTTAAATTAAACTGCATACCTTCGATTCTACTCTCTACTCACCAATGGTTGATGCTTCTGCTATCGAAATCTTCTGCTGTGGAAACATAGATGACGCTGCTCACATTTAAATGGATATCACAATATTGTGACATTGTGATATTACAATATTGAGTGGAGAGTAGAATGGATTTTCTAGCAAATTGGAAAATGTATGGAATGTTTAATGGCGCAGATTCTTCTCGAAATATGTCATTGGAGTACAAATATCAGCATCCCCAAGGTAGGCAAGCCAGTTCATCATTTGAATTCAAAGCGTAAATTAAGAGTGATTCAATTGTTTAAGCAAAAGATAAATAAAAGTGAAGAGGTTAAGTTAAGCGATTAAATTGATAATTCTAATTGGATTGAATATAGAGATTGAATTGAAAGTAATAAGTTCTATCATTTTTACTAACACAAACATATTACAATATTATTACAGAAGGTGGTTGATTTTGGCATTAGCTAATACGTCTAAGTCAGAAAACTCTCTGAAGTCATCGTCGGTTGTCATCGTCTGTCTGTTGCATTCAACCATCCAAAGGGTAAAATTATTATTATTATTATTTGTTTATTAACAATTAGTTCAAACTAAATGCTAAATAAAACTAATAACACTAGCTGCAATGACTTACGGCTTTTCAAATTGCATATTTTAACTATATTATAGATATGGTTAATGTTTTTCGGTGAAAAGTCTCGTAACGATTCGTGTGGAGTAGCATTTGTTTTTAACAGGTGTTTAAATAGTCTGCTGGATGGGCAGTCTACCAGCCCAAGTAGGTGCATCATGTCGACCGTTAGAGAGCAAGCGGAGCAGGTTGGTGGTGTTTCTTTTTTTTAAGAGATGTTGATGGGTTGTGTAGGTATGCCTGTTAGCAATTGTGCCTTTAGTTTAAGGTTTATTTCCTTTGATAAGTCCTTCTTACTAAAATGTTGGAAAAGGAAGACTGGGCTGTTGTGAGCATATTTGGCGGCAGCATTGGCCTGCTCATTTCCCAAAATCCCAACATGGCTTGGTATCCACATAAGTCTAAATTTGTTGTGGAATCTTATTAGATAGTCTCTAATTTTGTCAATTACTTCGCTGTCAATGATCGAGTTTGAGCAGGCAAGTTTTAGAAACAGTTTGGCTGTTGAATGTACAATGCGTTCTTCTATACTTGGAAGACCTGCTTCTGCAATATGTTTTTGATCGAGCTAGTTGGAGAGGCGTTGAGATTGCAACGGACTGCTTGATGGTATGGAGTTTTTATGGCGTTTAGTGTACTCTTAGATGCGCTACCGAAGATAAACAATGCGTAATATATTTTACTTAAGACTAGGGATTTTGTTATTTGACATAGAGTGGTAACATGTGTATTAAATTTTTTTGAGCTAAATATTTAACAATACTGTTTATTGCAGCTAGGATCTTTCTTAAATCTATACAATGTTCTTTCCAAAGATATCTATTACTAAACTTGAGTACTAGAATAGTCAATGAGGTAACATTTTCAATACTTTTGTTATTAATTTTTAAGACTAGACCACAACAATTCTTCTTTCTACAAATATGTAGCGTTTTAAATTTATCTAATGCTGATTTTGCACTTCGACAGCGTTAGAAAAAAAATTGTGTGACTAATAAATCATTGTGTTTGATAAGTCATAAATAAGGATTAAATCATCATAAGCTATAATAAAAAGTACTACAGATAAAGAAGAGCCCTGGGGAATTCCACTTAATAAAGGAACCGTGGAGGAAAAATTATTGTTAGCTTTGACGCACATTTTTCTGTTACTTAAGAAAGATTTGATAAAGTTAAACATTTTAGGACCAACATTCCAAGAAATTAATTTTTCGAGGATTGAGTGTATCCCGATTCTGTCAAAGGCTTTTTTAAAGTCCAACGAGAGTATAGTAACATGGTTGCGGAAGATAAAGCATTTGATATATAGAAATCCATGTGTAAGAGGGCTTCCGTGCAGCCTTTGTTGCGTTGAAAACCTACTTGATTTGGGCTAATAAGTTTGTATGCCTCGATGAACCAAAGAAGACGATTAGCCACAATTTTTTCGAGGACTTTGGAAATACAAGGTATAAGAAATATCGGGCGAAAGCTATTTGAGGAATTTAAGTTTTTATTTGGTTTTGGGTGTGGAAGGACAGTAGCAACTTTCCAATGTAGAGGAATAGTGCCGCTGTCGAGAATATTATTGTAAAGTTTTATGAGTCTGGAATTGGAAGAACAACAAAGATTCCTTAGCATAAGGTATGAGACTATCTCTAGAAGAAGTTTTCCCTTTAAGCTTGGATAGACAGGATTCAAGTTCTAATGTAGAGATCGGAACTTCGATAAGTTTAGCTTTTGGAGATATGCTATGGGGATTTACTGACAAATTTAATGAAGCTGTTTTTTATTAAAAAATGTTCATCCCTTAACTGGTCAGACCAGGTAAAAGCAAAATGATTACAGATGTCTGCCTAAGAATTAACCGTACCTTGGGGAATTTCGAGAGAAGTAATGGATATAGGAGCAAAATAACCTGTAAGACAGCGTATTCTATGCCAGATATATTTTGGTGTGGAGTGGAGAGAAAGGTAGAATTAAGGTGTTGACAGGTTTGGAGTTTACTGTTTTTAACCTCTCTACGAAATTTGGCATTGGCTTTTTTATATAACGTGAGCTTATTTTGAATGGGAGATCTTTTAAAATAGTGCCAAGCTGCCATTTTCTCTTTTCTTAAGATATTTAATTACATGTTTTTTATGACAACAAAGGTTGCTTTGAGGGATCGCGATATTTGCTGCCGTTCGAATCGCTCTTACAAAAACCACCGCCTCTTTGTTGATATTAGGTGAAGAAGGGTGTGCCGATAAATAGTCTAAGATGAGCTTGGTAAAATAAGGCCAGTTAGTTTGGTCGGTTTTAAATTTATTGAATTTTTGGGAGCCATTGTACCCAAATTAATTGAGGTGATAATAGGGAAATGATCACTATTCCAAAGGTCGTCCAGAACAAGCCAAGATATTTTTGGAAATAGCTCCAGGGAACACAGTGTTATGTCGATATTAGTTAATGTGCCGTGAGTGGAAAGATGTGTTGGTGACCCATTATTAAGTACCATGAGGTAAGATTCTAAAATTAAGTCTTTCCACACTGCGCCTCTCGAGTTGGTAGTGTTGGAGCGTTAACGTCCCGGCTATTACCACTGAGTTTGCACTTGGTTTAGTATATTTATTATGTCAGATTTTGTGAATTGTTGATCGGGAAGTATATATAGCGTAACAATGGTGAATTTGGGGTCTAGAAGAATTTCAAAAGCGAGGGTCAAAATTTTAGAATTAATGTGCAATTCTTTATGTGGCACATTGTTATTTATTAATAAACCAATGCCTTGCTTGGAGATCTTGATGTGTGGAAAATTGGTAAAAAAAGGTTTGTAGGATCTATGTGTGATTGGGGTAGATTGAAAGGGGCAGTGAGTTTCTTGAATACATATAACAGCTGGGGAATGATTCTTTATAAGTATACTCAGTTCATTATAGTTGTTTATAAAACCATTAATGTTCCATTGCAGAATTTTAAAGTGATCGAATTTAGGGAGTTTGTTAGTGTGATGTTCGGAAAGGGGTCGAGTATATGGACGTCTAGTATTGGAAGATAATAGGGTATTGGTCAACAGAGGATGTGCAGTTGGAATATTTAAAGAAGTTAGCTTTCGGAATTATCATGGACAGAAGCAGTTTGATAGTAAGTGTTGTTTTTTAGTAATTTGTTGGTAATTGTTGAAATAGGTGATTTAAAAGAGTTGTTGTTGATGATTGAAGTAAACTTTTAGGACACTGTCGGTGAGGTTTGTTGCCTAATGCAAACTCGGTTGGTTTGTGTATTAGATAAGGTTAGATCTGTTGTTGAATTTTTAGGGGAACTTTGTAATGTGAGTTTAACTTGAGAAGAGGGGAGTGTAATTTGGGATTTTTCTTTTACTTGGTATGTGTTTGTAAGTAATACCTGTCTTGATTCACTTGATTTGGGCATTCTAATAAGCGATTTTTCGACTTGTGAAGAGATTACAAAGAAAGGAGATGGTTAATTGCAGTTTCAGCAACTTTTAATTTTTCTTGTGATGGATTAGAATTGGAGATTTGTATTGAATAGTTAGAGACGGTATTTTTTACTTGTGAGTAAGCTGAACGCCTGGTGACGTCTGCGAAAGTCCTTAGAGAGTGATGTATATATGTTGGATTTAGTTCACGGTACATTCTCTTTGCTTCTCCTATGGTGCATTTATGTTTGATTTTAATAGCCAGCATTTCCTTTGCTTGAATAAAGCTTGGGCAGATTTTGTCTGATGAAGGGTGAGGTCCAAAGCAGTTTGCGCACATGAGACGAGTACATTTAGAAGGGGAATGTGGTGGCAGAAAACAGCTCTCACAAGCTGGATTAGCGGCACAACTCTTGGTGGTGTGCCACAGAAGCTGGCAATTACGGCAGCGCATGGAGTTGGGTATGTATTCTCTTACTTTTGTAAGAGAGGTACTTGGAGGTTGAAAAAGGTCGAAAGTAATTAAACCCATCGATAGCATCATATTTTTTTGTGAATTTAAAAACGCCGATCAATTTTTGTTCTTTCATTTCCGAAATGATTTCAAACTCCTTCACATTGCTTAAACAGAGGTCGTAAATTATTCCCTTACAGGATTTAAGTTGTTGGTGCAAAGACACAGTGACTGGGTTTGTGTTGAGAAGAGTTTTAGTTGAAATAAATTGGTCAGCAACTCTTTGGCTTCTGGCTAAAATCAAAAGGTTCCCGTTCCTAAGTTGGGATATATGATCATACACATATATCCGATTCCCGGGTTTTTTCCTTGGCCCCGGAGCCATGTGTTCAACCGAAGTAAAAAACTGAACTCACGAAATATCTATAACACTAGAATGTACAGTAGGTTTTATAGCAAACGATAAAAAAAAATTGACTTAATTAAATTCTTAAGAAAATATACGAGTACAATAGTACAAAGCTCAGACCGATGAAGAAAATGATGTTCACTGTTCGGTGGATGGCCGGAGACGAAGGGTAAAATTATCGATGATCTTTTGAGGAATAAGTGGGTCAATGATCGCAATTGCAGTTTTGAATTGTCGCTGGGTTATTGAGATAGACCTTACTTTTCAAATAACCTAACAGTAAGAAGTCTAAAGGTGTCAAATCGCATGATCTAGTAGGCCAATCAACTTCTCCTCTAACACAAATAATGGGATTTTCAAACTTCGTATGTAATAAATTGATTGATTGATAAAGGCACAATTTATTCACAGTCATTCAGTTTTGGAAAAAGTAGCCGGTCTATTTATCGCGGTTACGGTTTGCATTTAACTGTTAATTGTTGATTTTTAATATGTCCTCTTATGTTATGTATCTGTTTCGTAATGTCTTTATTAAATTTTACTGGTTTGTTGGTTTCTGCGAATATCATTTTGTTATTATCTTTTATTGTCCCAAGTTTTAAAATTTCTGTCTCCATAGTGCCTGCAATATATGTAAATCTATTTCCAACTGTGTTTAATAGACACCTTCTTGCCCTGGAATGTGGTAAAATCTTTGTAAGCATGGTTTCTAGATATCTATAGTAGTGTCTAGCATTGGACCCATCCATCTTGGCTTATTTAAGAATGATTTTAAGTTTTCCCATATGTGTTCCTTTATTTCTACGTACTCAGTAATGTTGATCATATGTATGATCGTATTTAATCGTTATTTGCTATAAACTGCAAGTTGAAGAACCCGCTATTGCTGTTCAGGTCCTGTGTTTTGATATTTTGAGCTTGCACTGATTGGGCAATTGTATGGAACATATATAAAAGTATATAGTCGGTTTAATCCTACTATAAAAAGAGAAAGTACTTTCCGCTTTTAGTTTTTAAATAGGTAGGGATAATTAAGTGTAGTAAATAGTAGTACTAGTAGTAGTAGTAGTCTTAAAACTAGTAGTGAGTAGGTATTTTTTTTTTTAAATCGTTTTGTCTTATTTCCATTTAAAGTAGGATTGTTCCTATCTTGGTATTTATTATTTTGTGTTGTGTGGCCTGTACATGTGTTTTAAGGAGGTGTCCTGAATTAGAATGTTCAAAAATAGTGGTTATTTGTGATTTCTTTTAGAAGAGAAAGAAATATATGAAATTATTGAGTTTTGAGGTATGATTTTATATATTGATATTTAAGGATGACAAAAAAAAATTATAGTAAAAAAAAAATATTTTAATAGATTTTTAAGCCTATTTCATGGCCGTCTTATCGCAGCAGTCTTCAATCGGCTGGAAAGGTCTATCTCATAATTCCTTAAATTTGTATGTTTAAATTATTATATATCTTTCTTCTGGGTGTACTAAAAAAAAGCAACAAAATATGTGAAATTAAAAATTTTGCGGATTTTAAAAAAAGTGTTTAAA
>OU026153.1:123292407-123294907 GCA_907269105.1 Volucella inanis | reverse complement strand
GTTTCAGAAAATAAAGCTCGGATACAGAAAAAGTTTAGAGAAAAGTTTGGCCTTATTGTAGACAAACCAAAACCCGGTTTTGGCAGTAGCAACGATAGAAACACCGCCAGACGTTTTTTTTTTCTAAAATCCTGACTTGTCCGCAAAAATTACAAATATAGACATTAGCTTAATAAAAAAGTTTCACATTATTTTGATCACGATATCAAGTGGATTTGATGTAGATCCTGAAAATAACAGGCTGTTTGCACATGATACCGCCAGGTATTTTGGGTTTTTATACCCATGGTACAGCATGTCAACTATTTTGCATAAGTATTTGATTCACGGATCGAAAATAATAGCCTTTGCACTTCTTCCTATCGAACAATTCATGGAGGAACCACAGGAGGCAAGAAGCAAGAACTTTAAGCGCTACACAGAGCATAATTCCAGAAAATGTAGCAGAGAAAAATCTAACAGGGATATTTTCAATTTTTTTTACTGAGCTCTGATCCAGTTATCACCAGTAAGCAAAAGCCTGTCAAAAGTAAAGTTAAAAATATTCCCAGAGAAGGATTCTTAATGTTAAAATTCCATTTTTAAATAAATCAGATGATAATGCAACAGTTGATGATGATGAAGATGATGAAGATGATGGTGCTTTAGTGAACATTAAACGTATTGAAGAAAGTGAGGAGCACTTATAATCGCTATATATTGAGCATTACCCGATGAATTCAGTGCGTATTATATGACATGTATAATGCAAAAGTTCTCTTTAAGTAAATAAAATTCTTTGATGTGTTTACTTGATTTTTCAACAATAAAAATAATGTTCCTTACCAAAACTTTTATTATTATTATTATTATTATTTTTTTTTTTGATTATTATATATGCCTATGAAAACATTCGATCCACTTCAGAAGTTCTA
Organism: Volucella inanis; assembly: GCA_907269105.1. Taxonomy (NCBI): domain Eukaryota; kingdom Metazoa; phylum Arthropoda; class Insecta; order Diptera; family Syrphidae; genus Volucella; species Volucella inanis. The sequence goes on along the minus strand of OU026153.1, from coordinate 123,293,993 downwards.
ACATTTCTGGTTTATTTGATCCCTACTATGCGGCGGTTATTGGGGCCTGCTATCTGGTGGCCGTCCGAAGGTGTAAATTTTCGAAGGACCTCTCCGGCAAGTAAACTCGGTCATTTTGTTTGTTGACATATTGCTTCGCTCTTTCGACTCTAACTTTTTTCTGATGCGGTGTAAGATCGTGTGCTTTTTGGAACTTCAATGGCTTGAGTCCAAGCTCATTTTTCAGTATGTGTTGCATCCGTTCGAACGATATGTTGAGCTCACGAGCCATTTTTCTTCCACTCCGACGCGGATTTCGCTCAATTCGAGCCTTCACTTTCCGAACCATTTCTGCCGGTGTTGCTGTTTTTTTATAACCATCTCCATGGCGTTTTGCAACGCTGCAAGTATCACGGTAACGAGCTATGGTTCAAGACACAAATGATTTATTCACGTTGAGGTGCAAGAGGGCTCTAACGATAGCTACTTGTGGTTTTCCAACCAGATATAGGGTTTTCTAATAACGACTTGACAACTTTTTTTTTTTAATAAAAGGCAAATCATTTGAGATATTTCAAAAAATTTATTATTAGCTTGAAGTACAATTAAACATTTATGAATGGAACTCGACTTCGTTTATATGGCCACCGCGGGCACGTTTGTAGCGGTCGATTCGTTGGACCCAATTTTCAACGACTCAGCCACACATTTCGGCCGAATCGTAGTCCCACAGAAAATAGTCAAGCGGCGTTAAATCGCACGAACGAGGCTTCCAATCGACTGGCGCATGCCTTGAGATAACACTTTCACCATACTTACTCTTCAATAAATCGATTGTAGCACCATCCTGTTGAAACCACATGTCATCCAAGTCCATTTCTTCCAATTCGGGCCAAAAATAATCGGTGATTCTAGCGCGATAACGCTGACCATTCACAGTAACATGACGATCGTTATCATCGACGAAAAAATATGGCCCAATAACGCCGCCGGCATGCGAACCGCACTTAACAGTTATTTTTTGTTAATGAAGTGGTGAATTATGAAGCACATGTGGGTTTTCACCTGACCAATAACGCATATTTTTCTTATTGACGAACCCATAGAGCCAAAAATGAGCTTCGTCACTGAAGATGATTTTGCGACTCCGAATATCTGTAGAAAATTTTTATAGTTTGAAAATGTTGAGTTTACTGAATAAATTGACAGTTACAGTTTGATGATAAGTGAAAGAGTGCGTTCACAAATTAAATTCAAAATTGTAAAGTCCCTATTGGAAAACCCTATATAAAGCAATCACACTAGCAGGTTTGAATTCCATCACGGATAAAAAATTTTCAACACAAATGAGACGCAAATCGTTTAAAAGGCTTGTAAATAATAAAATTATGTCGCGTGTCAAAATTTGAGCTCACAGTAATGAACGCAGTCTGAAGTTGGTTGCAGTTCGAGTAAGTCAGGGTGTATATAAAATTGTAAATAAATTTCATTTTTCACATATTTATGATAAAACTCACAAAAAAAAAATCAAAAAGTTAAACTTGTAAGCGCTATTAATTTAATTCCGCTAGATGTGCGAATTCCCACATTATGCGACGTAGAGACAT
>OU026153.1:122067407-122069907 GCA_907269105.1 Volucella inanis | reverse complement strand
TAAATTAATAGATAAATTAATAGATAAATAAATAGATAAATAAATAGATAAATAAATAGATAAATAAATAGATACATAAATAGATAAATAAATAGATAAATAAATGGATAAATAAATAGATAAATAAATAGATAAATTAATAGATAAATAAATAGATAAATAAATAGATAAATTAATAGATAAATAAATAGATAAATAAATAAATACATAAATAGATAAATAAATAGATAAATAAATAGATAAATAAATAAATAAATAAATAGATAAATAAATAGATAAATAAATAGATAAATAAATAGATAAATAAATAGATAAATAAATGGATAAATAAATAAATAAATAAATAGATAAATAAATAGATAAATAAATAGATAAATAAATAGATAAATAAATAGATTAATAAATAAATAAATAAATAAATAAATAAATAAATAAATAGATAAATAAATAAATAGATAAATAAATAAATAAATAGATAAATAAATAAGTAAATAGATAAATAAATTAATTAAATAAATAAATAAATAAATAAATAAATAGATAAATAAATAAATAAATAAATAGATAAATAAATAGATAAATAAATAAATAAATAGACAAATAAATAAACAAATAGATAAATAAATAAATAAATAAATAGATAAATAAATAAATAAATAAATAGATAAATAAATAGATAAATAAATAGATAAATAAATAGATAAATAAATAGATAATTAAATAAATAAATAAATAGATAAATAAATAGATAAATAAATAGATAAATAAATAGATAATATATGGATAAATAAATGGATAAATAAATAGATAAATAAATAGATAAATAAATAGATAAATAAATAAATAAATAAATAGATAAATAAATAGATAAATAAATAGATAAATAAATAGATAAATAAATAGATAAATAAATAGATAAATAAATAGATAAATAAAGAGATAAATAAAGAGATAAATAAATAGATAAATAAATAGATAAATAAATATATAAATAAATAGATAAATAAATGGATAAATAAATAGATAAATAAACAAATAAATATATAATAAATAAATAGATAAATAAATAGATAAATAAATAGATAAATAAATGGATAAATAAATAGATAAATAAATAGATAATTATATACATAAATAAATAGATAAATAAATAGATAAATAAATAGATAAATGAATAGATAAATAAATAGATAAATAAATATATAAATAAATAGATAAATAAATGGATAAATAAATGAATAAATAAATTGATAAATAAATAGATAAATAAATATATAAATTAATAGATAAATAAATAGATAAATAAACAAATAAGTTAAAAGATAAATTAATAGATAAATTAATAGATAAATAAATAGATAAATAAATAGATAAATAAATAGATAAATAAAGAGATAAATAAATAGATAAATAAATAGATAAATAAATAGATAATTAAATAGATAAATAAATAGATAAATAAATAGATAAATAAATAGATAAGTAAATAGATAATAAATGGATAAATAAATGGATAAATAAATAGATAAATAAATAGATAAATAAATAGATAAATAAACAAATAAATAAATAGATAAATAAATAGATAAATAAATAGATAAATAAATAGATAAATAAATAGATAAATAAAGAGATAAATAAATAGATAAATAAATAGATAAATAAATAGATAAATAAATATATAAATAAGTAGATAAATAAATGGATAAATAAATAGATAAATAAACAAATAAATATATAATAAATAAATAGATAAATAAATGGATAAATAAATAGATAAATAAATAGATAAATAAATAGATAAATAAATAAATAAATAAATAGATAAATAAATAGATAAATAAATAGATAAATAAATAGATAAATACATAGATAAATAAACAAATAAATAAATAGATAAATTAATAGATAAATTAATAGATAAATAAATAGATAAATAAATAGATAAATAAATAGATAAATAAATAGATAAATAAATGGATAAATAAATGGATAAATAAATGGATAAATAAATGGATAAATAAATAGATAAATGAATAAATAAATAAATAGATAAATAAATAGATAAATAAATAGATAAATAAATATATAAATAAATAACAAATAAATATATAAATATATAAATAAATATATAAATATATAAATAAATATATAAATAAATAAATAGATAAATAAATAGATAAATAAATAGATAAATAAATGGATAAATAAATGGATAAATAAATAGATAAATAAATAAATAAATAAATAGATAAATGGATAAATAAAAAGATACATAAATAGATAAATAAATAGATACGTAAATAGATAAATAAATAGATAAAAAAATAGATAAATAAATAGATAAATAAATAGATAAATAAATAGATAAATAAATGGATAAATAAATAGATAAATAAATAGATTAATAAATAAATAAATAAATAGATAAATAAATAGATAAATAAATAGATAAATAAATAGATTAATAAATAAATAAATAAATAAATAAATAAATAAA
>OU026153.1:122054907-122062407 GCA_907269105.1 Volucella inanis | reverse complement strand
AAATAAATAGATAAATAAATAAATAAATAAATAAATAAATAAATAAATAGATAAATAAATAAATAAATAGATAAATAAATAAATAAATAGACAAATAAATAAATAAATAGATAAATAAATAAATAAATAAATAGATAAATAAATAAATTAATTAAATAAATAAATAAATAGATAGATAAATAAATAACTAGATAGATAAATAAATAAATAAATACATAGATAAATAAATAAATAAATAGATAAATAAATAAATAAATAAATAGATAAATAAATAAATAAATAAATAAATAAATAGATAAATAAATAGATAAATAAATAGATAAATAAATAGATTAATAAATAAATAAATAAATAAATAAATAAATAAATAAATAAATAAATAAATAAATAGATAAATAAATAAATAAATAGATAAATCAATAAATAAATAGATAAATAAATAAATAAATAAATAAATAAATAGATAGATAAATAAATAAATAAATAGATAAATAAATAAATAAATAGATAAATAAATAAATAAATAGATAAATAAATAAATAAATAGATAAATAAATAAATAAATAAATAAATAGATAAATAGATAAATAAATAGATAAATAAATAGATAAATAAATAGATAAATAAATAGATAGATAAATAGATAGATAAATAGATAAATAAGTAGATAAATAAGTAGATAAATAAATAGATAAATAAATGGATAAATAAATAGATAAATAAATAGATAAATAAATAGATAATTAAATACATAAATAAATAGATAAATAAATAGATAAATAAATAGATAAATTAATAGATAAATAAATAGATAAATAAATAGGTAAATTAATAGATAAATAAATAGGTAAATTAATAGATAAATTATTAGATAAATAAATAGATAAATAAATAGATAAATAAATAGATAAATAAATAGATAAATAAATAGATAATAAATGGATAAATAAATGGATAAATAAATAGATAAATAAATAGATAAATAAATAGATAAATGAATAGATAAATAAATAGATAAATAAATGGATACATAAATAGATAAATAAATGGATAAATAAATGAATAAATAAATAGATAAATAAATAGATAAATAAATAGATAAATTAATAGATAAATAAATAGATAAATAAATAGATAAATAAATAGATAAATAAATAGATAAATAAATGGATAAATAAATAGATAAATAAATAGATAATTAAATACATAAATAAATAGATAAATAAATAGATAAATTAATAGATAAATAAATAGGTAAATTAATAGATAAATAAATAGATAAATAAATAGATAAATAAATAGATAAATAAACATATAAATAAATAGATAAATAAATAGATAAATTAATAGATAAATAAATAGATAAATAAATAGATAAATTAATAGATAAATAAATAGATAAATAAATAGATAAATAAATAGATAAATAAATAGATAAATGAATAGATAAATAAATAGATAAATAAATGGATAAATAAATAGATAAATAAATGGATAAATAAATGAATAAATAAATAGATAAATAAATACATAAATAAATAGATAAATTAATAGATAAATAAATAGATAAATAAACAAATAAATTAATAGATAAATTAATAGATAAATTAATAGATAAATAAATAGATAAATAAATAGATAAAAAAATAGATAAATAAATAGATAATTAAATAGATAAATAAATAGATAATTAAATAGATAAATAAATAGATAAATAGATAAATAAATAGATAATATATGGATAAATAAATGGATAAATAAATAGATAAATAAATAAATAGATAAATAAATGGATAAATAAATAGATAAATTAATAGATAAATAAATAGATAAATAAATAGATAAATAAATAGATAAATTAATAGATAAATAAATAGATAAATAAATAGATAAATAAATAGATAAATAAATAGATAAATAAATAGATAAATAAATGGATAAATAAATAGATAAATAAATAGATAAATAAATAGATAAATGAATAGATACATAAATAGATAAATAAATAGATAAATAAATAGATAAATAAATAGATAAATAAATAGATAAATAAATAGATAAATAAATAGATAAATAAATAGATAAATTAATAGATAAATAAATAGATAAATAAATAGATAGATAAATAGATAGATAAATAGATAAATAAGTAGATAAATAATTAGATAAATAATTAGATAAATAAATAGATAAATAAATAGATAAATAAATAGATAAATAAATAGATAAATGAATAGATAAATAAATAGGTAAATAAATGGATAAATAAATAGATAAATAAATGGATAAATAAATAGATAAATAAAGAGATAAATAAATAGATAAATAAATAGATAAATAAATATATAAATAAATAGATAAATAAATGGATAAATAAATAGATAAATAAACAAATAAATATATAATAAATAAATAGATAAATAAATAGATAAATAAATAGATAAATAAATAGATAAATAAATAGATAAATAAATGGATAAATAAATAGATAAATAAATAGATAATTAAATACATAAATAAATAGATAAATAAATAGATAAATAAAGAGATAAATAAATAGATAAATAAATAGATAAATAAATATATAAATAAATAGATAAATAAATGGTAAATAAATAGATAAATAAACAAATAAATATATAATAAATAAATAGATAAATAAATAGATAAATAAATGGATAAATAAATGAATAAATAAATAGATAAATAAATAGATAAATTAATAGATAAATAAATAGATAAATAAATAGATAAATAAATAGATAAATAAACAAATAAATTAAAAGATAAATTAATAGATAAATTAATAGATAAATTAATAGATAAATAAATAGATAAATAAATAGATAAATAAATAGATACATAAATAGATAATGAAATAGATAAATAAATAGATAAATAAATAGATAATATATGGATAAATAAATAGATAAATAAATAGATAAATAAATAGATAAATAAATAGATAGATAAATAAATAAATAAATAGATAAATGGATAAATAAATAGATAAATAAATAGATAAATAAATAGATACATAAATAGATAAATAAATAGATAAATAAATAGATAAATAAATAGATAAACAAATGGATAAATAAATAGATAAATAAATAGATTAATAAATAAATAAATAAATAGATAAATAAATAGATAAATAAATAGATAAATAAATAGATAAATAAATAGATTAATAAATAAATAAATAAATAAATAAATAAATAAATAAATAAATAAATAAATAGATAAATAAATAAATAAATAGATAAATAAATAAATAAATAGATAAATAAATAAATAAATAGATAAATAAATAAATAAATAGACAAATAAATAAATAAATAGATAAATAAATAAATAAATAAATAGATAAATAAATAAATTAATTAAATAAATAAATAAATAGATAGATAAATAAATAAATAGATAGATAAATAAATAAATAAATACATAGATAAATAAATAAATAAATAAATAGATAAATAAATAAATAAATAAATAGATAAATAAATAAATAAATAAATAAATAAATAGATAAATAAATAGATAAATAAATAGATAAATAAATAGATAAATAAACATATAAATAAATAGATAAATAAATAGATAAATTAATAGATAAATAAATAGATAAATAAATAGATAAATTAATAGATAAATAAATAGATAAATAAATAGATAAATAAATAGATAAATAAATAGATAAATGAATAGATAAATAAATAGATAAATAAATGGATAAATAAATAGATAAATAAATGGATAAATAAATGAATAAATAAATAGATAAATAAATACATAAATAAATAGATAAATTAATAGATAAATAAATAGATAAATTAACAAATAAATTAATAGATAAATTAATAGATAAATTAATAGATAAATAAATAGATAAATAAATAGATAAAAAAATAGATAAATAAATAGATAATTAAATAGATAAATAAATAGATAATTAAATAGATAAATAAATAGATAAATAGATAAATAAATAGATAATATATGGATAAATAAATGGATAAATAAATAGATAAATAAATAAATAGATAAATAAATGGATAAATAAATAGATAAATTAATAGATAAATAAATAGATAAATAAATAGATAAATAAATAGATAAATTAATAGATAAATAAATAGATAAATAAATAGATAAATAAATAGATAAATAAATAGATAAATAAATAGATAAATAAATGGATAAATAAATAGATAAATAAATAGATAAATAAATAGATAAATGAATAGATACATAAATAGATAAATAAATAGATAAATAAATAGATAAATAAATAGATAAATAAATAGATAAATAAATAGATAAATAAATAGATAAATAAATAGATAAATTAATAGATAAATAAATAGATAAATAAATAGATAGATAAATAGATAGATAAATAGATAAATAAGTAGATAAATAATTAGATAAATAAATAGATAAATAAATAGATAAATAAATAGATAAATAAATAGATAAATGAATAGATAAATAAATAGGTAAATAAATGGATAAATAAATAGATAAATAAATGGATAAATAAATAGATAAATAAAGAGATAAATAAATAGATAAATAAATAGATAAATAAATATATAAATAAATAGATAAATAAATGGATAAATAAATAGATAAATAAACAAATAAATATATAATAAATAAATAGATAAATAAATAGATAAATAAATAGATAAATAAATAGATAAATAAATAGATAAATAAATGGATAAATAAATAGATAAATAAATAGATAATTAAATACATAAATAAATAGATAAATAAATAGATAAATAAAGAGATAAATAAATAGATAAATAAATAGATAAATAAATATATAAATAAATAGATAAATAAATGGTAAATAAATAGATAAATAAACAAATAAATATATAATAAATAAATAGATAAATAAATAGATAAATAAATGGATAAATAAATGAATAAATAAATAGATAAATAAATAGATAAATTAATAGATAAATAAATAGATAAATAAATATATAAATTAATAGATAAATAAATAGATAAATAAACAAATAAGTTAAAAGATAAATTAATAGATAAATTAATAGATAAATAAATAGATAAATAAATAGATAAATAAATAGATAAATAAAGAGATAAATAAATAGATAAATAAATAGATAAATAAAATTAAATAGATAAATAAATAGATAAATAAATAGATAAATAAATAGATAAAGTAAATAGATAAATAAATGGATAAATAAATGGATAAATAAATAGATAAATAAATAGATAAATAAATAGATAAATAAACAAATAAATAAATAGATAAATAAATAGATAAATAAATAGATAAATAAATAGATAAATAAATAGATAAATAAAGAGATAAATAAATAGATAAATAAATAGATAAATAAATAGATAAATAAATATATAAATAAATAGATAAATAAATAGATAAATAAATAGATAAATAAACAAATAAATATATAATAAATAAATAGATAAATAAATGGATAAATAAATAGATAAATAAATAGATAAATAAATAGATAAATAAATAAATAAATAAATAGATAAATAAATAGATAAATAAATAGATAAATAAATAGATAAATACATAGATAAATAAACAAATAAATAAATAGATAAATTAATAGATAAATTAATAGATAAATAAATAGATAAATAAATAGATAAATAAATAGATAAATAAATAGATAAATAAATGGATAAATAAATGGATAAATAAATGGATAAATAAATGGATAAATAAATAGATAAATGAATAAAATAAAATAAATAGATAAATAAATAGATAAATAAATAGATAAATAAATATATAAATAAAATAAAATATAAATATATAAATATATAAATAAATATATAAATATATAAATAAATATATAAATAAATAAATAGATAAATAAATAGATAAATAAATAGATAAATAAATGGATAAATAAATGGATAAATAAATAGATAAATAAATTAATAAATAAATAGATAAATGGATAAATAAAAAGATACATAAATAGATAAATAAATAGATACGTAAATAGATAAATAATAGATAAAAAAATAGATAAATAAATAGATAAATAAATAGATAAATAAATAGATAAATAAATGGATAATAAATAGATAATAAATAGATTAATAAATAAATAAATAAATAGATAATAAATAGATAAATAAATAGATAAATAAATAGATTAATAAATAAATAAATAAATAAATAAATAAATAAATAAATAAATAATAAATAAATAGATAAATAAATAAATAAATAGATAAATAAATAAATAAATAGATAAATAAATAAGTAATAATATAAATAAATAAGTTAAATAAATAAATAAATAAATAAATAAATAGATAAATAAATAGTAAATTGATAGATAAATTAATAGATAAATAAATAGATAAATAAATAGATAAATAAATAGATAAATAAATAGATAAATAAATAGATAAATAAACAGATAAATAAATAGATAAATAAATAGATAAATAAATAGATATATGAATAGATAAATAAATAGATAAATAAATGAATAAATAAATAGATAAATTAATAGATAAATAAATAGATAAATAAATAGATAAATAAATAGATTAATAAATAGATAAATTAATAGATAAATAAATAGATAAATAAATAGATAAATAAATAGATAAATAAACAAATAAATTAATAGATAAATTAATAGATAAATTAATAGATAAATAAATAGATAAATAAATAGATAAATAAATAGATAATTAAATAGATAAATAAATAGATACATAAATAGATAAATAAATAGATAAATAATAGATAATATAGGATAAATAAATGGATAAATAAATAGATAAATAAATAGATAAATAAATAGATAAATAAATAAATAAATAAATAGATAAATAATTAGATAAATGAATAGATAAATAAATAGATAAATAAAGAGATAAATAAATAGATAAATAAATATATATAAATAAATAGCTAAATAAATGGATAAATAAATAGATAAATAAACAAATAAATATATAATAAATAAATAGATAAATAAATAGATAAATAAATAGATAAATAAATGGATAAATAAATAGATAAATAAATAGATAATTAAATACATAAATAAATAGATAAATAAATAGATAAATAAATAGATAAATTAATAGGTAAATTAATAGATAAATTAATAGATAAATAAATAGATAAATAAATAGATAAATAAATAGATAAATAAATAGATAAATAACAGATAAATAAATAGATAAATAAATAGATAAATTAATAGATAAATAAATAGGTAAATTAATAGATAAATTAATAAAATAGATAAATAAATAGATAATATATGGATAAATAAATGGATAAATAAATAGATAAATAAATAGATAAATAAATAGATAATATATGGATAAATAAATGGATAAATAAATAGATAAATAAATAGATAAATTAATAGATAAATAAATAGATAAATAAATAGATACATAAATAGATAAATAAATAGATAAATAAATAGATAAATA
>OU026153.1:122047407-122049907 GCA_907269105.1 Volucella inanis | reverse complement strand
AAATAAATAAATAAATAAATAAATAAATAGATAAATAAATAGATAAATAAATAGATAAATAAATAGATTAATAAATAAATAAATAAATAAATAAATAAATAAATAAATAAATAAATAAATAGATAAATAAATAAATAAATAGATAAATCAATAAATAAATAGATAAATAAATAAATAAATAGATAAATAAATAAATAAATAGACAAATAAATAAATAAATAGATAAATAAATAAATAAATAAATAGATAAATATATAAATAAATAAATAGATAAATAAATAAATAAATAAATAAATAAATAGATAAATAAATAAATAAATAGGTAGATAAATAAATAAATAAATAGATAAATAAATAAATAAATAGATAAATAAATAAATAAATAGATAAATAAATAAATAAATAGATAAATAAATAAATAAATAAATAAATAGATAAATAGATAAATAAATAGATAAATAAATAGATAAATAAATAGATAAATAAATAGATAGATAAATAGATAGATAAATAGATAAATAAGTAGATAAATAAGTAGATAAATATATAGATAAATAAATGGATAAATAAATAGATAAATAAATAGATAAATAAATAGATAAATAAATAGATAATTAAATACATAAATAAATAGATAAATAAATAGATAAATAAATAGATAAATTAATAGATAAATAAATAGATAAATAAATAGGTAAATTAATAGATAAATAAATAGGTAAATTAATAGATAAATTATTAGATAAATAAATCGATAAATAAATAGATAAATAAATAGATAAATAAATAGATAAATAAATAGATAAATAAATAGATAACAAATGGATAAATAAATGGATAAATAAATAGATAAATAAATAGATAAATAAATAGATAAATGAATAGATAAATAAATAGATAAATAAATGGATACATAAATAGATAAATAAATGGATAAATAAATGAATAAATAAATAGATAAATAAATAGATAAATAAATAGATAAATTAATAGATAAATAAATAGATAAATAAATAGATAAATAAATAGATAAATAAATAGATAAATAAATGGATAAATAAATAGATAAATAAATAGATAATTAAATACATAAATAAATAGATAAATAAATAGATAAATAAATAGATAAATTAATAGATAAATAAATAGGTAAATTAATAGATAAATTAATAGATAAATAAATAGATAAATAAATAGATAAATAAATAGATAAATAAACATATAAATAAATAGATAAATAAATAGATAAATTAATAGATAAATAAATAGATAAATAAATAGATAAATTAATAGATAAATAAATAGATAAATAAATAGATAAATAAATAGATAAATAAATAGATAAATGAATAGATAAATAAATAGATAAATAAATGGATAAATAAATAGATAAATAAATGGATAAATAAATAAATAAATAAATAGATAAATAAATAGATAAATAAATAGATAAATTAATAGATAAATAAATAGATAAATAAATAGATAAATAAACAAATAAATTAATAGATAAATTAATAGATAAATTAATAGATAAATAAATAGATAAATAAATAGATAAAAAAATAGATAAATAAATAGATAATTAAATAGATAAATAAATAGATAATTAAATAGATAAATAAATAGATAAATAGATAAATAAATAGATAATATATGGATAAATAAATGGATAAATAAATAGATAAATAAATAGATAAATAAATAAATAGATAAATAAATGGATAAATAAATAGATAAATTAATAGATAAATAAATAGATAAATAAATAGATAAATAAATAGATAAATTAATAGATAAATAAATAGATAAATAAATAGATAAATAAATAGATAAATAAATAGATAAATAAATAGATAAATAAATGGATAAATAAATAGATAAATAAATAAGTAAATTAAAAGATAAATTAATAGATAAATAAATAGATAAATAAATAGATAAATGAATAGATACATAAATAGATAAATAAATAGATAAATAAATAGATAAATAAATAGATAAATAAATGGATAAATAAATAGATAAATAAATAGATAAATTAATAGATAAATAAATAGATAAATAAATAGATAAATAAATAGATAAATTAATAGATAAATAAATAGATAAATAAATAGATACATAAATAGATAAATAAATAGATAAATAAATAGATAAATAAATAGATAAATAAATAGATAAATAAATAAATAAATAAATAGATAAATAAATAGATAAATAAATAGATAAAAAAATGGATAAATAAATAGATATATAAATAGATTAATAAATAAATAGATAAATAAATAGATAAATAAATAAATAAATAAATAAATAAATAAATAAATAAATAAATAAATAGATAAATAAAATAAATAGATAAATAAATAAATAAATAGATAAATAAATAAGTAAATAGATAAATAAATTAATTAATTAAATAAATAAATAAATAAACAGATAAATAAATAAATAAATAAATAGATAAATAAATAAATAAATAGACAAATAAATAAAT